>RCWM02000877.1:0-305821 GCA_003667255.2 Euschistus heros | reverse complement strand
GTAAGCACTGATAATGGAGTCCATTATCCGCAGGTTTCTTAATAGTATCTGTCTGTCTGAATTACTAACTCATTCATTAAAATTAAAAAATGGATGTCTAATTATGAATCAGTGCAATTATAACAATTTTAGCAATTATTGTGAAAATATCATTGAAGAAACAATGCTCAATTGCATACTTCAATGCAAGATATTTATCGATAAACAAATTAAACTTCAACTATCAGTTAAAATTATCTAAGTCCTTTACTAAGAGAGCGCCACAGGGGATTGTAGTTACAGTAGTCCAATATATAAATAACTGAAGATTTCCATAATACGTTCCAATAAACTAGTTTAAAACAAAATGGGTAATTTTAAATTAAATCAAATAAGATCTAGTGGACCTCATCTTGGATTATAGCCAACAAGTCTTAAACGCTTGCAATTTTCTATAGTTGGAATTGTCACAGGTACTTAACTTATTGACAGAGGGTCACGTTGTCTTGTCTTTGATTTTTTTTTCTCTATACTTTACCACATCATTTTTATTTTTTAAAGAATTTTGTTCTCCTGTACTACTATATTTCTAAAGTAGAAAAATGAGAAATGTTTTGAAAACTACTAAAAATGTCTAGAGTGTTACTATCACTAGCTCATTATGACAATAAAAATAAGTTTTACCAAAACCAATATTTATTTTTTTTTATTAATATAAATAAAAAGTTCACATACTAAACATACTAAAGGAAAAAAAAACATACTAAAGAAAAATATCCCAGGTTTTTTATTTTTCTTACACAATATTTTTCAAAAAATTAACAGACGCATGAAATAATACAAATATTCTCGTACAAAATAAATGTAGTCCATTTCTCGACTTATTTACTCCAGCTCTAAACCCAAGACGGCATTATCTTTAGAACGATTCCTAACGTTTAATACCATGCTAATGATGTATCATTTATGTAATGTGTGGCTTCTCTCTAACATATTTAGTTTATTGAAAAAATTAAAATTTGAACTTTAGCAAAGGATTAAGAAGATATAGACAAATAATGTATACGAAAGGATAGAGTATAAAAATAATCCCCAAAGATGTCGGTAGTACTTGTTTTAATAAAAGGATAAGTATTAAAAAAAAAAATTACGGTTAAATAAAATATGTTGAAACATGTGCGAAAGAAAACGGTGAAATGAGAATCTTTAAATTATCTCAGAGATGGCGTGCCTACACCCAAAGCTTAAAAAATGAATAGGCTATATTTCAAATTAGTTTATTTACCACAGTATGGCGTAGAATTTTCTCTTCACAAAAAAAAAAAAAAAATGGTTTATGAAAATAAAAATTAATGGAATCCAAAATAACTTAATGAATGAGGTTAGAGATGAAAATAATAAACTAGTGGATCCAGTAAACTTTTTTTTTCTGACTTGAAGTCTTTATTACAACAGAATAAATATCCCTAAGCACAGCGGAGGCTGAAGAAAAGTTGGATGTGAGATCTCCTTGGGTAACAGTTTAAATTAGCGCTTTTTTTTAATTGATTGATCCAACTATGTTAATTGGAAAGTAAAGAGTTAAATCAATTGTTCGTCCTGATGGGAATAGATCGTTTCAATTTCTTGCGACCAGTCCGTGGAGCGTAATTGGTTTCAAAATTTCCTGAACGAAATTTGGCTAACGGATTTTGAAAAGTGCGTTCGGTTAAGGAATGATCCCCATAAACACTGCAATTTTTTGTGGGCTTCTGAAGCACTGTTACCTTTTTTAAAACAATACAGCAAAATATGCTAATAATGAATAACAATTTTTTTCCATGTTCGCTGTGTAATAGCAATCACAATACTAAGCTAATGTAAACAAGAATTTTAATATATGTTTGTGGACATATTACGAACAGAGTAAACAATCCACCTTAGGGATTAATTCATCAGATAAGATATGGACCGTAATGGTATTAAAATAAATAGAAAAATCGAAAGACTCATTCGCCAATAATATATTCCATTTATTTAAACAGGAAACCATTTTTTAATTATCAGATAACATCTCTGAAGTTACAAAGCAGCATGTACTAAATTATTATTCTAAAATAATAATATACCTACTTTTGTATTATTAAATTTAAACCTTTTAACACTGACAAGGGGAGGACACACTCAGTCTCTCACGAATCTTGGTAATTTTTTTGGAGGTTCCTGTATTTTGCTTATTTCGACCAATGGGCCCTAGAAGCCGAGAAAAAAAAAAATGAAATAGCATTAAACTAATTTATTATTTCGAGTTTAAAAAATGATATTGACATGATTCTTACAACAAGACTTTTATTTTTGATTGAGAATTTAAGGAAAAATACAGCCACTCCATAGATTTTGGTTTAGGTTAATTAAAGTTTAAAAAAATTATTAGATTTTCAAGCAAACTACCTCTATAGATTTGTTAACACAAAAATGGACGTCAGATTCTAATTCAGCATCCTCAAAAACATTGAAAACCGTTTATTCGAGGAATGAAATTATTAAACCGATTATTGTTACCTTTTCTTTAAATCACTATTACTTTGTTATGCAATTCATTGATTGGTACCGCTGAAAAGAGGAGAGCCTCAGCTTTCTTTTGATATATATAAATGCAAAATTCTAGGTACAAAAACCTATTTAAAAAATAATTATATTAATTAGGAGAAAATATAATTTATTACAAGTTGATATTTACAAAATATACAAACAGAACCCCATATTAGATTTGATTGTTATATATTTACAATTTTTGTTTTGTTTTGCAGTTGAACATGTTAAAATATGAAGATAAAATTTACAACAAAGATAACTGGCACAGTGAGATGTAAGGATTCGCCATAGAGTTTTTGAGAATAAAATTTACAACAAAGATAACTTTTTCAAGTGAAGTACGCAATGAACCGACATTTTCGAATAAATCCAAATTTAAGGAAAAAATGATATCGACAAGATTCTTGCAATAAGATTTCGAATTTAAGGAAAAAGCGGCTTTTTGAGGGTAAAAAAATTACATTTTCAAGCAAACTACCTGAAAACAAAAATGGAATTCAGCAACCTCAAAAACATTGAAAAAAGTTTATTCAATGAAAACAAAAAATATCATTTTTCATTGAACTACGTTCAACATACCTTTTTTCACAAGAACCGACATCGGATTCGAATTCAGCATTAAAAAAACCCTTTAAATAGGCAATTTTACGAAAAGAAAAATAAAAATTCATAAGCTTCAAAATTTGCCTGACCAAATGGTAGACAATTTTTGTTTAAATTGGCAAAACATTATACGCTTTAGACGGTTAGACGTATCAATTTCATATTTTTACCCAAAATATAGGGTGGTTATACGCTTGAAATGGCTTTGATTTCATCTTTATATCTAGTTTCAAACTCAAGTTAAAACTCAAAATGTATTTCGGATTTACAATTTTTTTAAAATGTTTTTGTTCAGTGAATTTTGCATTTATATACATCAAAAGAATGCTGAGGCTCTCCTCTTTCCAGCGATACCAATCAATTATTGCGTAACAAGGTATTAGCGATTTAAAGAAAGTTAACAATAATCGGTTTAACAATACAGGTGAAAAAATTATATATTTTTTTTTTATTGAATAATCGGTTTTAAATGTTTTGAGGGTGCTGAATTAGAATTTTTGTGTGAAAAAATCTATATAGGTAGTTTGCTTGAAAATGTTAATCATTTTTTAAAAATTTAATTAACCTACACCAAAATCTATGGAGTGGCTGTATTTTTCCTCAAATTCGCAATCAAAATTAAAAGTCTTAATGTAAGAATCATGTCAATATCATTTTTCAAATGAGAGTCAAATTTATTCGGTGATATCAAAAAGAAAGAGAAGGCAGGGATAATCGCGCACAATGACACGGCTAACCTTTACAATCCGGTTCTCGTTTGCTAATACTGAAACATCTGAAAATATTTTATCTCTTGTATTAAAAACAAGGTACATAAAACTCAATATAACTCAAAATAAAATTAGATTACATAATAATATTTATGCAAATAACAAAAAAGCAGTAGATTTTTGTAAAAGTAAAAAATAATTGCTTTGGAGTATAGAGTTATTTTTGGGAGACATCCAAGTCCTGGAGATGCAATACGAATTTTGTATTCTTCCGAAACGGGACACAACAGGCTCAGAGCTCACCTTCTTTATTGAAGTATAGAAACAAAATACTGGCAATCCTTCAGACCTTAGGCTCTATTCTGAGCAAAGGAAGCTGATATGGCCCTCTCCAATAATATAAATTACTGTTTACTATTAAATAAAAACTATTAAAACAAAAACAACAAAATACATAATAAAAAAAAAACGGAAAAACATTTTTTTTAGACTTTCTACATATATAATAATAAATACGAAGAAAGAATTTTTTTTTTTTCATACAAGATATAATTAATTATATATACAAAAAAACAATAAAATAAAATATAAATAAGTAAATACCTTTTTACTAGTCATAATAATTGATATTGATTATAATGACAATAATATCTAAGGCACAAAAGTTGTAGCAGCAATTGAAATAGAATCCAAACCTTTATTTAGTTTATTTAAATGAAAGAAATCAATTCCCTCTTGCTAGCATTTAAATATTTAAAATAAAAGAAAAATGCTGTTCGTCTTTTCTACGCTATAGGTGGTCTAAAATATTTTCTTATGATAAACTTTCATTAGTTTCAACTATGTATTTTTTAGAATATTTGTTTCAACAGTTATTATGTCTTTGACACTGACACAGCAGACGTTTCAAGCTATTTATATTATTTATAAGTGACAATTTTTACATTTTTCGTTTGATTTATTTTTTGGGCCCAAGACTTCTATGGAAGTATACAGGCCTTGGTGGGAAGGTCAAGATTCATTTCGTGGGTCCGCCACGAAATAAATTGTAACACGCCCAGGTGGGATACGAACCCACAACCTTCTGGTTACGAGCGAGCTGAGACCCTCGCCCCAACTCACTCGACCATTGAGTCCCCATTTAATTTTTAAACTATTATTAAAAAAAAAATAAAGTAGTCATCTTTGGCTATTCTCAGTTGGCTAATGGTTGTCATTTTGGTTATGATAGGGGGTATAAAAAAAATGACCGTTTTTGAAAAAAATTTGTATTATTATTTCTTCGATATAAAATACAATTAATACTTAAAGTATAGTCCATTGTTATCTATCGTCATTACCCATCTGCTAGCCAATTGCTCGATTCCACGCTGATACCATTCCTTGGAATGGATATCCAAGAAATCTTGGAGAGCGTTTTGAACTTCCGCAAAATTATCAAAATGTTTCCCTTGAAGAAAATGGGCCATGGATCGAAACAAGTAGTAATCCGAAGGTGCGAGGTCTGGACTATATGTTCGATGAGGCAGGAGTTCAAACCTATCAAGTTCTGTAAACTTTTTGAGCTGATTGTTGAGGATAAGTTCGTAAGGGACCAGTCTACAGGTCTTTTTCACCTTCCCCATGGAGAAGATGGCGACTAACAGTATCATTCGACACACCACACTCCCTGGCAAGTTTGCGAGTACTTGTGAATGGATTTCACTGAACAGCTTCTTTCAGAACCTCATCAATATCCATTAATGGCCGCCCGGAGCCCTTCTTCCTTTCCAACGTCGTATCTCCATTTCTAAATTTTTCAAACCAACGCCGCGCAGTGCGCTCTTCAAGGACACCTTCCCTTCATATTTAATAATTTTACGAGTTGCTTCAACGGGTGTGAAATTTTTTTCCAGTTATGTCCTAAAATTAAGAGAATTTCGTAGGACACTGGCATGTTTCTTCTTTGAAATAAATAACTAAACAGAAGCTTTTCTTGAATAAGTCCAGTGTAGGTAAATAAGCTTAGAGAATTCTCTAACGGGATTGTTAAGTATTGTTAAATAATAAATAGCATTAAGATATTTATAGACTTTTAAACTCTGGAATTTGATAAAACGGTCATTTTTTTTTTTTTAAATAAAAATCAGCTGTTAATTCAGAAGATCTTCCCATTTTCTTCAAGTGAAAAAATTTTATAAGTTTGCGGAAGTTGAAAATGCTGTCCAAGAGTTCTTTGACAGCCATCCCAAGGAATGGTATCAGCGCGGCATCGAGCAATTGGCTAGCAGATGGGTAATGACGGTAGATAACAATGGACTATACTTTGAGTATTAATTGTATTTTATATCAAAGAAATAATAATGCAAATATTTGTTTAAGAAACGGTCACTTTTTTTTATACGCCCCATTATTATATCGAGTTAGCATAGAAAGTCCAATACATTCTTAGTATTATGTTTGTTCATCATACAGTACCTTCGCCGATTGTCAAAAACTATAATTTTTTTAAACAATAACTCAAAATAACGATTTGAAACTATTCGTCTAACATTTAAAACTAATCTATACTATTACATAAAAGGACAAGCAATTTTTTAAAAGTTTGTAATCACTAACCGCGAAAACTACTTAACAATCTGTACCAAATTTTAACTAAATCGTCTTCATAGTTCAAGGAAGGTTTATCAATAATAAAAGTTACATATTTTCCATTCCGTCTACAATTATACATTCCTGCTCATACTATCTTACTCCTCTGAATCGTGGACTCTTAGCTCAAAACACAAAGGGCAGATCCAGACAATGGAAATGAGATACCTAAGAAAGGTTGAAGGACCAGGAGAGATAGGATCCGTAACTCCACAATAAGATCGAACCTGGAGGTACAGGCGGTAGAAACCACTCTTGAAGAAAATAAACTAAGATGGTTTAGGCACTTCTTGAGAATAAGCACGCAGAGAACGGTAGAAGGAGACGAGACGAGAGCAGAAGGAAGAAGACCAAGAGGAAGACCGCGGATCACTTGGGAGGAAGGCGTGCGGGAGGCGTTCAGGAAGTGAGAGCTGGATTGGAGCAGGAGAGAATTGGTTCAAGAAAGGGACACTTGGGTCGAGCTCTACAGAGGGAATCCCCACACTGCACAGCGGTAGAGAGGGAAAGATTATGTTGATGATGATATTTTCAATTAAATTGTTGTTAAAAACGTGATAAATATGTGGTGCGCAGAGAAGTTTGAAAATTGACGGATAGGTGGCGAGCTCCATTCAGGAGAGGTTAAAGAGATAAGGTGTTGTCTTTTAAGCTTCTACAGCTAGAAATTGATAATAAAATTTAATTACATTTAATTAAATTCTTTGAAAAAATTTAAATATGTGGTGCGGCTTGTGGAACACGGTGAAGTTTGAAAATAGGTACTTGGTTAGTATTCCGCAATACAGTCCACAATGGTAACACTGCTTAACCCATCCATTCCTAATTTTAACTAAATTATATTCATAGTTCTAGGAAGGTTTAGAAGTTCTAGAATCATAATTTAATACACAATATTGAATGTCAGAAACTTGATTTGCCCCAATATTACATTATTTTATGGTTAGAAATTAGAACCTAACCAGATGAAATCAATAAAATTATTTCAAATAAATAAAATTATATGTTAACGAAAAGAATGATAATTTCCGATGCGAAAAACTCGCCTCGGCCTCGAGAAAATGGACTGTATGGGAAAAATATCAAAACGAGGTTTCGCACCTTTGGGGAAATATTATTGAGAAGATAACCTAAACAAATGTTACATAAAAAACTTCTCACCTTGTTATTGCCGCCGACGGTCTGTTCGAAGGCCTCCGAAATCGTTACGGGTAGGCGAATACTTCTCCCAGGCTGCAAAATTTGTTCAGGCTCTCCTCCTCTTATATCACCACTCATTAAGGGTAGAACTAAATATTTACTGACTGGCACAGGAAATAAAATCACTTTTAAAAGAAGAATAGGGTCCTGGAAGGCTATTTCGCCTTGGTCAAAAAAGCGATGGAAGACCATGAGGTCTTGGACAATTTAAATAGGTGCGTACTGGAGCGCAGATGCTAGAAGAAAGAGGAATATTCTAGTAGGGATTAACGAAGATAAGGGCTAGTTACCTAGAGATCCATAGAGTGCGTCAATAAACGGTATATTAAAGTTGTTTTCCTTCCCCCCCCCCTCACATAAGCGCCGATTGGCGCGAACATTATATAATAATACTAAATGTCAATCCTTTGCTTTTTGATATTTTGTGGGAAAATGTGATTCATGGGCCTTTAGTTGTAAGCACTGATAATGAGGTCCATTATTCACAAGAGTTTCTTTATAGTCTCTGTCCGTCTGGATTACCAACTCATTAAAGTTAAAAATTAGATTTTTAATTTTAATGTAAGTCAAATTATGCTTTTATTATGCATGAAAATATCGTTGAGAAAATCATGCTCAACTGCATACATCAATACAAGATCATTAACGATAAACAAATAAAACTTTAATTATAACTTAAAATTATCCGAAGCCGCGACGGGGATGTGGTAGTATCCTAACAAATTAATATTCTAATGCCCTGTACTTATAGAATGGGAAGAAATTTGAGAGCGTTTATAGACTTTACTATGAAAGGATGGGGAATCAATACTATATACTTCACATTTTAAATCATAAAATGAAATTTGTTAAATTGATTTGAGAAAAAAAACAAAAAACGCAATTATGTACTGGATTCAATATAAAAAAAACGATTTAACTACCGTAAAACGGCGTGACTTTGCACCACTTTTGTTGAACTTCTTTAACTATCAATAATGTTTAAAATGCATGTATTAAAATATTGGCTTTGGTAATAAGCTTAAAAATGCTGTTGATGCGTTATCTTGGAATCGCAAAATTTACAAAACTCATAATTAATTTTATTGTTTATAAACTTTGGTGCAAAATCAACCGGATACCCGTGGCTTTCCACCACCACATTTTTTCAATTAAAAAAGCATTATAAACGTATTCTGGAGCAAAGTCAAAGGTTGATAGTAGTTCTGAGATGCAAGTCGTTTCTTGATAGTGTTTCGAGATTAGCCTAGTGATTTTGTTAAAGGAAACGATTGTAAATTACAATATTTTCATTGAAATGAGAAACCAAATTGTACAATTTTTAAAGGTTTATCGAGGAACGATAAAAAATACAAGAACATACCTAAAAAATATATAGAAACAATATAACAAATTAAAACATGTCTAAACAACTATAATTTTGGTAAACAAGGAATAAAACGATACCTATAAAATAAATCGCACACAGATTTTTAGAGAAACACTTTTGGAAAAATTTAATAATTAGACAAAAGTTGTTAAAATATAAAAACGAACACTATGGCTTGAAAAATTTTAAAGCTATCACTAGGCAAAATTTTAACAGTCAATTTACTTGCACTTACATGACAAAAACCTAATTAAGAAGAAGGTTATTCCAAATAGTTTGGATTTTAGCCAGCCCATTAACTCCTTAACTTCAAAATATCCTCGTTTATTGATTTGTTTAGGAGGAGCAATGCTTCTTAAGACTTCTTCCCACAGGAAGGTCACCTTGCGCCAAAAAATACTTGGTCTAAAGTCATTCCTAATTCATGTCAAAAAGGGGATTCTATTTCATTTTCAAATACCATGACTTTTGGAAAATATTTTGAGCAAAATGAATATCATATATTTAAATTAAAATAATTTAGAATAAAATTAATGCAAAACTTTATCGATTTGAGAAATATTTAGTTGTTGAAAGCAGGACTTTATCCCACAAACGAATCACAGCTGTTGAAACACTACTATCAACTAACTGTTATAAAACATGAGATGCAAAAATGGATCAGCATGAAAATTACTTAGACCCAATCAGTGTTGTCTTGAGTAAGTAAGAAATATCAAATATCCCTTATTTAGACAACAGCAAAACACTTTTTCCACAACTGAAACTTTTTAGTGAGCTTGGTGCAAAGTTAACTCACTGGTGCAAACCCACGCCGTTTTACGGTATTCATTGAAATTTTTAATACTAACAAATAAGCCGTTTTCATACTAAACGAATCGATTTACTTTATACACACAGAGACTAACTTGTGGTAACATATCGTTACCGATATGGATAGTGACAGTATATCGATTATCAGGAAGAGCTGCTGCGATGTTGAGTATCGAAGTAGCAGCAGAGTCACGAACTGTGATGGTCCCCTCACGAACTGCGGGTCGTGACACAGAGCTATCTAATCAGCGGTACCTTCCCGGGTACTATTTGTATACCCTGGGTACTCAGACCGATAATTAGAGTTCGGCTTCTATTGATATTGTACTAAAAACCGATATTTATTCTGGCAATAATTTTCCGAGGTTTTGTATTGAGAAAATAATTAAGGAATTTACGAAGCATTTGGAATTTTAATCAAAAGTATCATTTTAATCAGCCATTCTTCATTTTTGTATTCATCTAGTTCTGAACAGTTGTATCTTAAAGTATTATTAATAGTCCTAACGCATAATATATTTGTTTAAATTCTTGTGTGAAAGTTTTGTATGTCGTATCCATTTGTTTTTTCCGATGGAATATGTGTAGAAGTATAGAAGGATAAATACACTTAGGAATTTATTAAACATACATTTTGGAGGACTTAACAAGAGCTTTTTGGCTTATCAAAAATGGAAGTCTGTGATATGCATTTAATATAAAATAAAACTAATTGTTTTTTACCTGTTACAGCAGAAAAGAGGAATTACTGATGATGCCTGTTTGGGGCGAAACGTCTAAATAAATTTTACATTTTTGAGACCATCGAGGTTTATGAAGGTGTTTGTTCCCCTCTTACTTTATCAAATGACTAGCATTCCCAGTAGCAGCTTAGCTCACTCTCATGAGTAAAGAACTCAGGTAATTTTAACTAAGAATTGAAGTTTTATTCGCATATCCACAAAAATCTTGTATTGTAGCACACATTTACAGCTGTCATTTTTAACTAGATTTAAATGGCACTGATAAGGCGCTTGAATATTATGTAAAAGCACAATTAGGCATCCATTTTTTTTATTTTTATTTTAATCTATGAGTTGGTAATCCATATGGACAGAGGCTATCAAGAAACTCTTGCGGATAATGGACTGCATTATTAGTGCTTGTAACGGAAGGCCCATGAATGATATTTATACATACGATATTAAAAAGCAAGGATCTACATTTTGATTCGGTTACAATTTTAATTCGGCAGATATAATTTTATTTATTTCATCTGTTTGAATTTTAATTTCTAACCATAAAAGTTAGTTAAATTATTATTATTGTATGTATTATTATTACTATGAAGATGATATAATTAAAATTTCGTAAATATGGGTCCAATAGTTTTACCATAACAAACTATGTTGCTGAATGGCCCTGACCACATATCAGTCGATTTTTAAACTTCATTGGGATCACTTCATGTCACACAAAATATTTATAGCTTTTTTAATCAAAATTCGAGGAGGCCCAGTCTCGGTGACGGGATGTAGAGCCACCGATGTATGTATGTTAATCAAAATTTAACTGGAAATATGAAAACAAATTATTATCAATGTCAAGCTCTATACAACACTGTACCTTTGAAACCTCTCATGTAGAATGGCGTTCGCCACATATCGATCAATAGTCAAACTTTACTGTTATCTAATTATTGTCGTTGTTTTTTTGTTTTTTTAAACAAATTAATAGAAAATTAATATATTTTATTATTGTAAAGCCACCCTTGATCTATAAAGATGATGTAGTCAAAATTCAGTACTTTTCGCGGTTAGTAATCACAAACGAAAATGGCTTATCTATATCTATATTATTATATAAAAAAACAGGCCATTTTTCGTTTGTGATAACTAGCCGTGAAAACTACAGAACCAATCCGAATCAAATTTTAACATCTTCATCATAGTTTAAGGAAGGTTTAGTAATAATAAAATTTAAAAATTTTCAATTAAATTGCCAAAAAAAAAAAGCGATAAATATGTGGTGCAGTGAAGTTTAGTAATCGACCGATAGGTGGCGAGCACCATTCCTAAGAGGTTACAAAAGTAAGGTGTTATATAGAGCTAGAAATTTATGATAAAATTTACTTATTTTCAATTCGATTGTTATTTAAAAAAAGCTATAAATATATGGCGAGACATTTGGATCACATTGCAGTTCAAAAAACGATCTACGTGTGGCCATTCTGCTACAGAGTTTGCAATGGTAAAACTATTAAATCCAATTGTTACAAAGTTTATAATAATAAATTTCACTAAATTCATAATTAAAATGTATAGTCTTGAGTGCCTTAAACGAGGCACTGAAGACTATACACTAAACTTTCATATACTTTTGTGGATAGAAATTAAAATCCAACCAGATGGATCGATTAAACTATTTTTACCAAAGCGGATGCCTAATTATGCTTTTAAGTACTCTTTAAACGCCTAATCAATGCAATTTTAACCAGGTTAAAAATAACTGCCATGCGTGAAAATATCATTGAAGAAATAATGCTAAATTCCATACTTCAATACAAAATTTTTATCGATAGACAAATGAGATTCAATCATTACTTTAAAAAATCTAAGTTATTTATTTATGGGAGTGAGCGAAGCCGCTACGGGGTATGCTAGTCCTTTTACATAATAGTGTAGATTCGAATTGAAATACTTAAAATTTGAAACTATACATCAAACATACATAATATGTTTCTTTAAACAGGAACAAACATTAATACTATTTATAATTCTTTGAAATTAATCTATTGATTCAAAATTATGACAATTATGCCCTATTTAAATTACGAATTACTAAAGAAACAAAATATAAATAAAATAACAAAATAAGATTGTTGAAGAGTGAATCTATCAGAGGGAGCGGAACGACTATGACTGTTCACAGCCGCAACCAGATGTCGTCGATGATCTAAATGGCTTCAATGAAATCAATCTTCAAGAAGATACGGACGATGGTCTTCTTGGAAGGTGGTAGAGGAACTGGTGGGCCCACGTCTGCATTTAAATCAACGATTAAACAACAGTGACGCTAACTATCCGCCATCTTGTATTGCACTCTAATTAATTATCAAGTCGGGCTAACTATCATATGGCCGTTGCTAGGTAACGGTAGCCAAAGTCTATAGCCACAGCAGCGACCTCCTAGATCGCTCACCTCACCAATAATATATTGTCTATTAATTCAAAACGGATTGCAAATTAATGCAACCACCATAAATAAAAAATATAGTTTATTGTAATGGCATTAACAGGTTCAATTAAGTATTCTATTTCAGAACCTCAGTTCCAATTATCCTGAATGATGTCTTTAGGAACTCTTTAACTATTAATGATCTCTGTTGTGAGGGGCTATAAATAGCATTCGGTTCTATTCCTCTGCGACCCGGGGCGCCCAAGAAGTATTAATCATTCCTGGAGTCGCTGGACTATTCTGGAACTTCAAAGTAATTGGTTCAAGAAAGTCCCTGGAAGTGGAGGGTAGGGACAAGTTGCCTTGTTAACGTTTACAGTAGATTTAAACTATAATTGCAGTTAGTGAGTCGACAAAGGGAGCAAATCCAGGAGGAAACTTCTGTTGAAACCCTCCGCTGTTTATCTCATAGTTAGGTCCAAACTATCGATTCTCGTTTGTTAATGAATACTAAAAATACAGTTTTCTCAATAGTATTATGCATCCAACTTCTTAAATATATGAGTGATCTTAAGATACTAGGCAAGTTATTCGCACAGGGCCTACAACTGTGGATCCAGTTTTTTTTTTTTTTTTTTTTCCTCATACCTATTTAGAAATTTGTTGTCTTATTATTTTATTAAAAACATAACATAAGTAATGATAATTCTTCAATAAAGGAGTATATAATATTTAATCTATTTTCAGATATACTTTATTTTAGCTTAAACTCCACATATTCCTATTTATCTTCACTACAATGTAGTTACATGTTTCGGAATTATCCTGTCATCAGATCGAAATACAATGTTTTTCATTCAATTCCTCTCACATTTCACTTATACAATACAAATCAAAATGAATTAATTTAAATTATAAAACAATTTAATTCACCTCTTCTTTCTTTTGGTGTTGTCTCACCTTTTCTATCTAAAATTATTTGTTCGCGCCAATCGGCGCTCTTGTGAAAGGGAATACATAGATTTTACATAGTCACGCCCTCTACCGAATTCCTTGATTAATCGGCCCTTTAGTATTATAGTTTTATAGCTACCTAGAGGGCAGTTGACTTTGACTCTCGGAAACTAAAAGATGTGGCTTCTCATCGCATCCACTAATCCCTACAGGAACTCACCTCACTCTATCGCTATTTTCTGAAGCTGAAGGAGCGACTTACCTTTTGCCCAAGGCCCTATGGTCTTCCTATCTCTCTATGCCCAAGGCTAAGATTAGCCTTCCAAAATTTAATTTCAAAGTGTTTCTTATGATATTTAATAAAGACATAGTTTCCCATGCAAATGAGCGGTAATTTGAGCGGAAGATTTCTTAACCGAGTATATCAGCCTGCAGGAACCATTCATCCGCCGGCAATTCTTGGAGGCTTCTGAGAAGTCGTGGAGGTACAGCGGCGACTGCTCAAGGGTGAGTGATTTTCACGTTAATATTTGGTTTAGTTATCGTCTACTAAAGGTTTCCCCAAACATGCGAAGACTCGTTTTTATAACTTTACATACAGTCCATTACCCAGAGGCTGCTGCGATTTCTGGGGAGTCGCATCAGAAAATATCACGATCATTGATCAAACACTATTACATTTTTAAAATACACTACCTATTAGGGTTCAAGGGTCTATTCCTTATTTTGTTTATTTTTATTTTTGTTTCTAAGTTAGCCAATCTATATTTTGTAATTTGTCTATAATTTTTGCATATTTGGTTCCTATTTTTTCTGTGTCTGTTTTATAATTTATTGAGTTATTTATATAAATTGCCTCTTTAATTTTTCTATTATGTGTTTTCTTCTCGTAGTTTAATATTTCTACATTTTCAAAATGAAATTGGTGGCATAAATTTTGTGCATGGTACTATAGGTATATAGTAGGTAATAGGTAATAGGTAGAGTATTTTAAAATGTAACAGTTTTAGATAGACAAGGTGAGACAACACCAAATAGAAAGAAGAGATGAATTAAATTTTTTTATTATTTAAATTAATTCATTTTGATTTGAATCGTTTGAGTTAAATGTGAGAGGAATTTAATGTAAAACATTGTATTTCAATCTGATGATGGGATAATTGTCCCGAAACATGTAACTATTTTGTAGTGACGATAAATAAAAAGATGATGAGTTTAAGCTAAAATAAAGTATGTCTGAAAATAAGTAATGATGTTTTGTTGGCCTGGTTTGTATGCAAACGGAACACAGTGTGGCAAAATGAGGCAAAACGTGGCAGAAAGTCCTAAAACAAAAATTTTACTTTCAACGTGATTACTTAATTATCTGTTAGCTAAGGCTCTGCAGAACAAATTAATGTAATTCCTCAAGCTGATAACGGTCGTGTGTTGTACTGATAATCGGTGAAAGTGGACTAAGTTCAGTGGCATCAATATCAGTGTCCGCATCAATTTGTTATTAACAGATCGTTATTTTTTTTACATACAGTTTTAATACTTATATATTTTTATGACATGGAATCATCATCTTCAGGTATATAATTTTGAAATTTAGTATTATATTTGTCTTAATAATATAATAAAATAAGATTATTGGTTTTAGTTGATCTGCAGCGAAGGGTTTAGTAACCTTCCAAACCCGTCCAAGCATAGTTTTTTTTTTTTCCACCATCTTCTAGTACATTGTCTAAATATTATGGTTTCGTTGAAAAATCTTGCCCCAATCTGCCCCAGCGTCAGAAAAAATATTTCTCCTTTGTTAGTGCATAGACGAAAAAATCATTTTATTTCCTATCCTATACACCTATCCTACTAGGTTCCACTAAAAAAATGGTAATCCCGCAGCAATGAAAACAAACCAGCTGTTAAACAAACCAAGAGTCAAATCCAAGAAAGTTTTAAGAAAAAATGTGGTTTGATTGTTGGCATGCCTAAATATGGCTTTCTCAGTTCTGCGCACGCGCCTGTATCGTACGGTAGCACGTTAGATCTATCTGTGTTAAGTGTCCTTTTAACCAGTGTTTAGAATAAAACAGCATGTAAAAAAAAACATTGTGAACAATCTATTAGGATTTCTGTTTATTACGGCGTACTAACTTGAGTAAACAGCTTGTTTATAAACTATATAACAGACTCTTGTATTACGAGCGGCGTGAGACTGGCGTGTCCTGTGGCCATCTTATCTAGCAGTACCCCCACCAGGCTAAGCCAGTGCTTTGCCAGTCGCTGTCGGAGGATCTGCAACTGGCGCTTTCCTCAGATTATTATGTATTGTCACCTATACATCTATATATATACACACACACACACACACATATATATATATATATATATATATAATATTTTATTTTGTTTTCTTCTCGTTATAATACGAGTAGAAGTTTAGGTAACACCCAGGAATTCCCCAGCAAAACAGAAAACAAAACGCTCTGGTAGAATAACTCCTCCAGTCACACCAGAGAACACAACTGGAAATGGAATCACTACCAGGCCCTTCAACCCAAGTGTTTACTGATGAGTCGCCATTCTTTACACCTAACCCTTACCAAGTTTTATCAAACACAACAGAGACAATAGAGACTAATACCACCCCAAAAGAAATTAAGCCCCGCCCATCTTTGTAAGAAATATAAAAAAAATTGACCACCCAGATGGAACAGCTCATGCTGGATCCGCTGTCATCATACACACCAATCCCTTGCTCACTACCTATTCCCCTTACCAGTTCATGATTTCCTTCAATCCACTGCTGTAAAAATCCAAACCCCTTTTTTCCAGTAGCTATTGTCTCAGCGTATTCCTCTCCAAACAAACCCTTTTCCGAATCCCACTACTCTTCCTTTCTAAATTCCTTAGGACAAACTCCATTTTAGGAGCAGACCTAAATGCCAAACATCTGCAATGGGGAGCCAGAACAACCAACTCCCGCGGGCGAACACTGATGTCTGCACTAAATTCTTGTCCTTGCAATATCCTCTCCCCCGGCTCTCCCACTTATTGGCCTACCGATCCTAATCGTAATCCCGATCTCCTAGACTTTTTCATCCACAAAGGCCTAGGGCCACTTAATCATTCCATTACCCGCCTAGACGACGTATTATCAGACCATAGCCCATTAATCTTAAACCTATCCGTATCACCAATTCCTAAATCACCCTTTCCCTAATTTATCAGAGGTCCAGTAAACTGGAAACTCTTCCAACAAATCCTGACCGACCAAATTGACCTCAGAGTTCCCTTAAAAACCCCGGAAAACCTGGATGATGCTGTTCACTCCTTCACTACCAAAATCCAGCAAGCCGCTTGGACAGCATTTTTACCGAATAATACCCCTAAAAAACCCTTTAAAAAAAAAACAACCCATACCTCAAAACCTTTTAGACCTCATCCATGCCAAGCGCTGTTATAGAGCAATGTGGCAACGCACAAGGTATCCATCCGATCGTTGCACCTATAATTACTACACGAAACTAGTTAAGCCCGAATTGGCTTCCTTTGGATCCCAGTCATTCATTACCTGCCTCTCATCCCTTTCCACTCATGATAATTCCCTCTGGAGCATAACAAAAAAAATCCTAAAATCCAAGTCCATCTTCCATCCCCTCCGGAGAGGTAATGGCTCATGGGCCGCATCAGACATGGAAAAAAAACAGAGGAACTAGCCAATCACCTTTCCCAATCATTTACTCCAATTCCTGGACCTTATCCCGATCAATCCAGTTCAGTTGAAGAGTTCTTATCCTCTCCCATTCCACTCTCTTTACCTCCCAGAGCAGTTAACCCCTCTGAGGTCAAATTGGTACTTCAAAAACTAAATAAAAGAAAATCCCCTGGCTATGACCTCCTTACTCCTCAAATCCTCCGCCAACTTCCACATAAAGCAATAATGTTCCTTACCTATATTTACAACTGCATCCTTCGCACAACCCACTTTCCCGCCTTGTGGAAACACTCCGTCATAATAACTTTCCTGAAACCAGGGAAACCTCCTAACAACACTTCATCATATAGACCAATTAGCCTACTTCCTATCCTATCTAAAATATTCGAAAAAATCCTGCTTAATCGTATCCTATCCATACTTGATACATCCAGTTTCCCCTCCCATCAATTTGTATTCCGTCCAATGCACTCAACAGTTCAACAAGGCCTCCGTCTTGTTGACCATGTGTCCCTCTGTTCTGGAAAGAAAACAATACTGCTCGGGTGCCTTTCTGGACATTGCTCAAGCTTTTGACCGGGTTTGGCACACCGGGCTGCTTTTTTTCAAACTTAAGAACCTACTACCACAAACCCTCTACCTCATCCTTCATTCCTACCTTACAAATCGCTCCTTCCGAGTCCGATGCGGCCCTGAATTTTCCGACTGCTATCCTATCCGAGCCGGAGTTCCTCAAGGCAGTGTTTTGGGTCCTGTCCTTTACATCCTCTTCACTGCTGACGTTCCTACCTCTCCTGGCACGTTCCTTGCAACCTTCGCTGATGATACAGCGATACTATCATCACATAATGATCCCAAAATAGCCTCTCAATGATTGAACTATGGTGCAACAAATGGAGAAAAAAAGTTAATGAATCTAAATGCACCCACATGACTTTTACTCTATGCCGTAGTTCCTGCCCAACTGTCCTATTCAATAAGATCTCATTACCCAGATCTGATACAGTGCGATATCTTGGTTTCATCTTAGACAAAAGACTCACTTGGAACCCACATACTAGACTTAAAAGACAAGAACTTAACAGAAGATTCAGCCAACTATACCCCATACTATGCAAAACTTACAATAGACAACAAGCTTTTAATTTACAAGACAATCCTAAAACCTATCTGGACCTACGGACTAGAAATTTGGGGAACAGCAAAACACTTGAACATCAAACGTATCCAATCCTTCCAATCCAAATTCATGAGAACCATAACCAATGCCCCCTACTATGTCTCCAACAAAAACTTACGTAACGATTTTAATATACCTTTTGTCCTAGAATCCATACCTGTCAAATTTTCAAAATTTCATCAAAAACTTACGCATCATCCTAATCCAATTAGCGCAATCCCTATCCTGCTCCACTCACCCCTATAATCCTCCTCGCAGGTTAAAAATGCAGTGGCCTCGTGATCTATTTTAAAGTTCGTCATGGAGTTCTGGCAATGGCCAGCTTTCTCCACTCATGCTCTGAGTGACCGTAGTTTAGCGTTCTCACTCAGCCTCCATTGGTGTTATCTTATACTAGTGACGCAGCTGAGAGAGAAGCGCTGGAATCTCTTGGGGCCTGGGTTGTCACTCCATAAGTGGAGGTACAAGTCAGGTAGGGGTATCCCTCAGATGTGTATATATTGTAAATAAAGTATGAATGTATTTTTAAGATTTAATTTAATTTTAATTTTTAATTTTTTTTTCTCTTTTTTTTTTTTATTTTTTTTATTTTTTTTTTTTTTTTTATTTTTTTTTTTATTTTTATTTTATTTATTTATTTTTTTTATTTATTATTATTTTTTTTTTTTATTTATTTTTTTTTTATTTATTGTATAGTTTGAGGTACCTTGTTTATTTAATCTTTTTTTTTTTTTTTTTTTATTACATATTATGTGATTCTTTACTTATTTTTTTTTATTGTTCATTTTCTTAGTTTTTATTTCATATTGTACATATTGTGTGAATGGGTCCATTAAGCTATCCATATTACTTATTGCCCACATTGAGGTAGATTATAATACTTTCCTTAAATAAATGTTTAAAATCTTAAAAAATATGGCTTTGGAAATAGTAACGATGGAAATACGGCTAGGCGATTTTTTTTCTCATTCTGATATTTCCTCAGAAATTACCGGAGTTGACGCTGATCTAATAAAAAGGCTTCATACAATATTGATAGCAATATCAAGTGGGCACGAAATTAATACTAATGCCTATCAAGAGTTTGCTCATGGTAATGCAAAGTATTATGTAGAAAAGTACACTAGGTGCCTGATGTCACCGACCCTCGACAAGTTACTTATTCATATTACAGAAATAATATCTTGAGCCATGGTGCCTGGAGGGCAGTTAAGCAAGGAAGCACAGGAAGCTCGTAACAAGGATTTCAAACAATATCGTGAACATCACTCACGCAAATGTAGTCAAGAAAAATCCAACCAGGATAAATTCATTAACTATTTGTTAGGTTCAGACCCAGTTCTAATAAACAAACGAAAACTACCTAAGAAAAAAATTAATTCACTACCGACAGCGACTTTAAACCTTCATTCTGGTTCTTTTGAAAATAGGTCTGACACAGAAGAGGAAGACAGCGAAGATTATGAGGAAATGTTGTAGATATAATGTGTGCTACTTATTTTAATGAGAAGTGTGGATTTTTTTTCTTTACTGTTTTCTAAGTTTTTTTTTTTCGTTTTATACACAAATAAAGTGAGTGATTTAGGTTTTTCAATGTTTTAATGTATGATATATAGCTTTAGGAACCAATGTTGATGATTTAAGATTAAGTAAGATATTAGTTTATGAATTAGGTCTAAGAATTTTAGGCCCCACTTTTTTGTAAGTTCCGCTAAAATAGTGAACATTCCTAGTTAAGAAAATAACTTTAATTTTGTCCTTGAAAGAAATGTAGCTCCATGGACTTTTGAAAAAAAATACTGAAATCAAATAAAGGCGGTAAGAATTTGAAACGAGAATTTTTGTTTTAAAAATTGGTTAAAACTAGTGATTCTTATATTATCAGTCGCACTTCAGTTTTCCATTCCTACAGCCTACTAGGAACTATTTATGAATGCATGTAGCCTACTAGTGTATGAAAATCCAGAACAGGAAAATTCGCGGAGAAAATAATAGTTAGCAAACGGATCAAGGCAATCGGTTATGAAATTTCCGAATCTTATTTTATTTTTATTTTTTATATTAGTCTCAATGTCAATCAAACAAGCGACCCTGGATTTATTGAAAACATTATCATGCAGATGAATAATATGAATTTTAAATTCACAACGCATTGTTCTTTTGTGAGTATAACGAAGTGGGGAATTGGATAATTAGGTAAATAGAAAATACTGCTTCGAATGTTAAACATTCATCATTATTTTTAAAAATACCAAAAATTCAATAGATCAGCATTGCTTCACAGATTATAGACAGAAGAAAAAGTGTAAAAATGGGTGCTGGTGTAAAAATGTGCACCCCTCCCTACTGGCTAAGGAAGGTATTGAAGACTGGTGGCGAGGACTGTCTATGGAGCCATTTCCTAATATAAGATAGCAGTGAGCAGTTGGAACCATTCTTTCAACTAGTGCGGATGCAGATTGTGTTATTGTGTAATTTGGTGTTCATTCTGGACTGTAAACTTTTGAGAGACATGTAAAATTGTTTTCGTTACATGTGCTTATGTTTATTTAAAAATACTTTTTTAACTCAACAATAAGCTCAGACAACCCCATAATACAAGCAATAGGCAATTATAGCAAGCTAGCCTTAAGAAGATACGTACACAAACGTACAAGACACATACTACTAGAATAAAATTTATTTAATCAGACATTCTTACAAATTATTAGTTTTATTTACATTTTAATTTAACAAATCAATGTATTTTATAAGTTCATTTATTCTTTAATTGTAATTAATTTTAAAGCTCAAAACTTTTGCTAATTTTTATAGTTTTATTTATTTTGACTTTATTTTATTTCATTATTATTTATTTTTTTTTTTTGAGTAGGTTTTTTATCAGTTTTTCCTACAGTTTTAAAAAAATGTATTCTAATTTTTACTCTGTTACTAAACCGAAATTATTGTGTGAATTGTTTTAATTACAAAAACATGTATTATACAAATATGTTACAAAATTGTAAATTTTTAAATTCCATGAAATAAAACTCTTTTATGTACTTTTATGTACATATATATATATATATATATATATATATATGTACATATATATATATATATATATATATTTATTATTTTTTTTTTTTATATATATATCGTTTCGTATATATATAATATTTTTTTTTTTTTTATTTACATCATCATTTTTACGGGTGATTAGCCCAGTATATTATACAGGGTGAGTATCTCTTAGTGTAAAAAAAAAAAATGGGTTAAACTAGATCAAAAATGTAGTTAAATGCCGCAAATCTCACCTTTCTATTCCAATCCGTTGCAGATATACGATAAATCAAAGACTTTTTTGAGGAAATCACGTTTTTTTTTTTTTTTTTTTTCCCATAAAAACTGTAATATCTCCATTTTGTCTAAATATTTTTCAAATTTTGGCCACATTTTCAGATTTAGCATTAAATTTCCTATAAGAACAGAGTACACGTAACCTTGAATTTTACAAACTTAGTATCTAAAGTTAATTTCCATTAAGGGATTGTCATAATGTTTTATTTACCTAAGTAACTGATTTGTATACAAAATGAGAACACCATGTTTTTTCGGTTTCAAAAGTAAATATCTCCATGAAATTGAAACAAAATCATTACGTTTAAAATATCATTCGAAAGCTGATTAAATTTGCAAGTTTTTGTGAGATTTGACGTTTTGTGGATAGTTTTAGTTGGAGCGTTGAAGTAAATAAGACATTGTGACTTCCCCAAATAAGGTGAAGATCAAGCTGTTCTTTAGATTATCGTCTATATGCAACGGATTGGAATAGAAAGGTGAGATTTGCGGCATTTAGCTACATTTTTGATCTAGTTTAACCCAATTTTTTTTTTTTTTACACTAAGAGATACTCACCCTGTGTATATATATATATATATATATATATATATATATATATATATATATATATATATATATATATATATACTAGCCTTATCATCACATTTACTAGATGTATTTTTATTTTATTTTCATACACTTGTAAATTTCAATAAATAGCTAAAAAAAAAAAAAAATTAGTATGATTCAGCACAAATTGTATTATTTTAGGAAGTCATAATTCTTGGCTGTTTGATGTTTCTGTTTAGCGAAGACATTAAAAAAGAAAATATTAGTTTTGTGTGTAACCCAAGAATATTTCGATATTCGATACTTCTCTGTAACCCCATTGGTTAATAGAGGACTACTAGATGTTCATTGGCCTATCCGCTGGAACAGTTCCTTCAATTACTCCATTCACAATTGAACAGTTCCTCAGTGGTTATTGATCTGGCTCCGGATGAAGAGAATTGAGGTCGGGGTACTGGCGTGTAGCTCCTGTTCGTGCGGCTGCCATCAGCCTCATATATTATGCTTTGGTTTTTTGTTTTTGTTTTATTTTTTATGTATCAAAATAGAAATAGAAATTAAAATTTTGTCCTAATTTTTTAATAAACACTTTATAAGAAAACCTCACGTGGTTCATCGTTCAATAAATAAAACATAGTTATTTTTTTTTCAAAAAGACAGGTTATTTAAACAGCAACACTAAATATAAATTATTTTAGATCTATTTAAGATTTTTGAATCAATCAATACAATCTATTTCCATTACATTTATCCAATAATGTAATAAATATCCTTATGTTTAAAAAAAAAAATTTTTTTTTTCAGCTTTAGCGAATAATCATTTAATTTTCTATTGGCGTTATCCATGACATAAATTATTATAATATACGTATTTTTATTTTCTGGTTGTATTGAAGAAAAAAAAACCACTATAACCCATGGTCTTGGGTCCCGAGGATGTACTCGTCAAGTCAACGGTTGTGAAAGGAAGATATTGGGCCGAAATCAATCTCAACCACCAGGATTTTCCCCAGTTAAAGGTACTCACTTTATAGAGCCTGGGTGAGCCCCAGGAGGGTGTCCCGATCCTGAGGTTGAAGGTGAACTGATTTCTTCATTCAGCTGGAATCGAACTCGGACCCACGAGCTTGGCAGTCAAGTAAATAAAACAGAAATATTTAAAAAATTTCAACAAGCAATTTTAAATTAATAGGTTAATATCTTGTGTTCATCGCGTCATGATGGTGTATAGGCCTAATGTGATTTTAAATAAATTCTTAAGGATTGGCTCCATGTAATTCAAAACTGTAATAAATCATAATTATTTAAAATTTTATTAGATTTTAACTTTTTTTTTTAAGATAATTCTATTGGATTAATATTTTTACTAACTCTGAAACGCATGTACCTCGGTTAAAGTATATGGTGACGTAAACACCTAAAACAGCATAGAACATTTACCATAGCGGAGGAAAAAAAAAAAAAAATTGGGTTGAATTTTTTGTCTTTCAGTATATTATATTTATTTATCTACTATTATGATGCGCAGACTTACTCCATTTTCTTCTTAGCATCATTGACTATCAATAATAAGAAACAAAAATTAAATAAACATAGCATAACAAAGAAGAAGACAATTAAATCAGAACAATAGTACTTGAAATGAAGGGTTGTAAATTACCAATTACTGGAATATCTTAGAACTGTTGCATAAATTATTTATAACTGTTTGAGGCAATGTTAGGATTCCACATCTCTTATTGATCCAAGGCTTCAGCTTGAAGTTAAGCTAAGTTAATAAGGAGTCGATATATTTCGTTTTTACTGGATTAAGTAAATTAAATTTCATAATTTATTGTTTTCAAGATATTACTGTTAATATAGAAAAAGGTAATACGATTTTAATTTATAGACACTCATTTACATAACAATAATTAGACTAATTTGGACTTACGGAGTTGAGCTTTGGGGCTTTACTAAACTATCCAACTCAACTCGTATCCAATCTTTACAATCCAAAATCCTTAGAAAACTGCTAAATGCTCCTTACTTCGTCACAAACAAACTTATCCAAAGAGATCTTAATATACCTTACGTTTCTGACTTAGCTCAAACCAGATATCTATCCTTCCATAGCAAACTTCACAACCATTCAAATCCATTAGTATCACAACTTTCTTCTCATTCCATTCCAGATAACCCTCCGAGGTGCCTGAAAAGAAGATGGCCTCGAGACCTTCTAATATAGTACTTCATTATATAGAACCTCTATAAGTGTAGTTGCTTTAAAAACAAGTCACGTGTCATTGTTATCATTATCATCACATTTATTTGATATATTATATTTTATATTGTATATACAGTTGTAAATTTCAATAAATATTAAAAAAAAAAAAAATTATCGACAATAAAACCCCAATAATCCAGAACCTCTTTGCCCGGACATAAAACCAAATAGGATAGTAAAAATACACAATTATAATTCAGTTCTAATTATTTTTAATATTTTTAAATTTTAAAACGACAAAAAAAAGATATAAGGTTTTCTTTTTTTCAAGTTTAGAATTTTATTTGTTCATATAATACAAAAATACAATGAACGAACGTAATAAAATATAAAAGATCATGATGGCATGGATTGAGGGAGACAGCTGGGTAGTGGTCCATTCTCCTGACCTGCTGCTAATATAAAATGTTACACTAAGAGATCTCTCGTCCACCTCCTCTTTAGCCTTCACCGTGCCTGATCAGGAATTTTGTTGTTGCCTTATTTTGTACAAATCAGTTGTAATTTTTTTTTTTTTTTTTTTTTTTTTTTTTTTTATTTTAAAATTGTTATTTGAAGAGTTGTATTTGGTGACAGAATATATATATATATATATATATATATATATATATATATATATATATATATATATATATATATATATATAATAGATTTATAAAGAGAGATCAGTCAAAGGAATAAAATAAATAAGAATTGTTAAAATTAACAACGCATTATTTTATTATGGCGAAGTTTCGGCATAATGGCCGCCTTCAAAACAGATGAAGAAATTAAAATTAACTGAATAAGAAACAACATATGTTCAAGTCATGGGCAGTAATTTCATTTTATTTCTCTGATTTCCCTGATATATAAAATAATAATAAAATAATCTTTAGTTATTTTCAACAATTTGTATTTGTCATTCCTTTGACTGATCCCTCATAAACCTTCAAGATAAAGATCATTAAGCCAATTTCATAAATAAAATTTATATAAAAATAAGCAAAAATTAAGAAAAAAAAATTTTTTATTCACAGTACAAATTATAAACGAAAATGGTTGTATAAATATTATGATTAAAACATATCAATCATCGAGTGTTTTATATTATATGATGATTTACAAAAAAGTATATATATACATATATATGTGTGTGTGTGTTATGTGTGTGTGTGTGTGTGTGTGTGTGTGTGTGTGTGTGTGTGTGTTTATGTTCATGTGATAGTTTTTATTTGAAATGGTTATTTTCGTTTGAAGAGGAGAGAAATGTTTTTTTTATGCCTTACTAATAAATACAGCACTTGAAAATTTTATAAATGAAAATATTATCTCAAACATAAATAAATGGGAGTGTTCTGTTTTTTTTAATTAATGAAGTGTTCATGGCTCAAATTTAAGAAAACAAATTGTTTCAATTTTATATTTTCATAAGAAGAATCACATTCAATTTATAATTACAGTTGATTCTTTGGGCTATTTTATCTTTGTCATGTCAATTATTTTAAGGGACGTTAGACCCGGGATAAATAAAATTTGTTTTCTTTTAATTCCTCGCTTAATTTCTCGCTAACAGAGTAAGTTCAATTAACTGATGCTGTTCCATAAAAAATATATTTAATATATTTAGAGAGGGTTTTAACTTATTCAGTATTTCATCTTTAGAAGAGGAATGATTCTACTTTTAAGGCACTAATAACTATTAAAAATTAATTAATAAAAGATGAATTATTACAATTAGATAAAATAAAATCAATGTTTTTATACTGCAGAGTTGGAATACATCATTTGTTATGGAGGATAAGAAATAACTGAAGAAAGAAAATTAAAGAAAAGAGTGATCAGTTTATTATATAGCTATTACGAACCCGTATTTTAACTGCAAAATATTTTTATAAATAATGAAATTCATTAAAAAGACAATTATGAAAAATTTTATCAGCACGATTATTTCAGATAAATCCGGATGAAAATTTTATATTTTATACTAAAAACTTTGAATTATATATTAAAAGAATAATTTCATAATACAATAGATTTTAAAAATATTAATTTATAATTGAGAATTTATTTGAAAAATCAATGTCAGTATGTTTACGAGAAGTTAAAACAAAACTAAAAAAAAAAAAAAAAAAAAAAAAAAAAATATTCAAGAAAATGAAAGAATCACGGACCTTAAAATATAATTAAAATATTCTATCCGTAAATTTTAAAATAATTTTTTTTTTTTTTTTTTTGGCAAAAAAATGAACTCCGAACTAAACTATAAAAAAAAATTTTTATTATGCTTATTGTGTTTGATATACTACAAGTTTAAAATATTACATTATTAATGTCTATTGTAGTCTTAATATTATTATATCAATCTAGGATGATAATAATAAAGTAGTTATTTTTTCAATTTAAAAAAAAACAAAAAAACAATCATTGCAAGTAATTTTAAAATATTTTACATTTATTATCCAGGTATAATTTATCTGAATTTCAATATTAAAAAATTTAATTTTATTAATAATTTTTTTTTTTTAAATATTGGATTTTTTATTGATATTTCCATACGGATCATACAATAATTTTTTTTTTTAATCATTTAAAACCTAATTTTTCCTTAATATAACTCTTACTACCTTATAATTAAGGCTTCCTTTAGTCGTGTAGAGCATATCCATTGAAATTAGGCAACACACAAAACAACCATTTTTTTATTTTTAAATATTCTCCGATCAAATTCGAAGTTTCAGGAGTTGATGGACGTTTGGGAAAGAGATTGAAGATCTGTTTGGCTAAACATTCAACTTTTCAACAGAATATATTCTCATATTACGAACTTCACCAAACCAGCCCGAGACAAATACAACATAGACCCTACTTGAAATACTCTACACGACTGATAATCCGACGTATGGAGGGTGGGGGCGTGGAGGGGCGGATTTACCCCCACTCCTGTGAATTGGAGTCCCCACTCCATTCCTCCCTCTGGAGTGGGAGTGTAAACAACTAAGGAAGGGCTTCGCTCGTCGAGCTCTGAATAAATAATGCGTAATTTTTTTTTATTCAGCCATCCAACATGTCTCTCAACAACTTTTTTTTAATTTAGTTTTATGCATTTCAGAAATACATTAGAATCCGAACAAGATGTAATAGGTAAACTTAAGTCCGGATAGTAAGGAATTCGTTGTTAAATTCAAATATGTTTTTAAAAATTTTTTCCTCAGTTTAATTTTATTTATCATTACAGCATCAATGAGTTGAATATATAATTTTTTCTATCTACGAACTGAGGTAGAACTAACTAAATTATCGATTAATTATCAAAATGTATTTATTGGACTTACACCACCACATAAAAACACAATACAACAATGTACAACACCTAATGAAGAAAATAATAGTATTTTTAGAATAACTAAGAAAAAATCAATAATGTTCTATTATTGTTTTGTTGTACAAAAATGAAAACATTATTTTATAATACCGTCCAGAATAACTGAATATCTGGACCATCGGGCTCTTCTTTAATCATTGTATTCTTCAAGTAAACTTCTCTAGGAATTTACGTTTTAAAACTGCAGGCCCATGATTGTATAATTATTTCGAATATACGTAGAAAGTTTAAAAACTAGACATATAACGAGAAACATTTTTTTTTTTAAATTGAAATTAAAAAATTTAGTGACTGGTGTTTTTGAAAATGTATATCATTGTGATAATGGCTCAATATATACTTTTATTGTTATGTTTCATTGTTTGAAATTTAGTTGAATAAACATTAGTCATTGACTAATTATGAATTGCTAGTTATTATGCCTTCTGAAATATTTTAGCTTGATATGTCTAAAGTACGACTTGGACGCCATCTCTTGGTCCAATCCTAGTACTTCATGGGTAGACTGCAGCTGTTTCTTTACCGATTTGATTAAAACTTTTTTTTTGACAGATTTGTACAAGTTAAGAGATACCAAATATAACAAATAAATAAATGCTTATATAATTTGGTTTTGGCTTATAATTTAAAAGCATTAGCGTAATTCGCTTTTATTTTTATTTAATTCACTAGTTTTATCTTTATTAATCAACCTATTTTTTTGTTTTCTAAACTCACTTCATTACAGTTTCATTAACTTTTGTTTCGTGTTCTATTTCATCAGCATTGACTGTTTTATAAGTAAAGTCTTTACTTTTTATATTTTCTTTTATTATTCTTATTATTTATTCAATTTTTTTTTCTTAAATGTCTTTATGCAGCTCTAACGACAGGCATCATTCATAGGTTTAGTTTATTATAAACGAAACGCTAGCATTAAAATAAATTTTTATCAAATTATAATTGTTTTGCTACTCAATGACTGATCTAAAATGATAAACGTCTGATATAATTTTCATTAAAATAAATTCAACACTTATTGAAACTTTTTCCATAACGGAAAGTAATATATAAATATATTTTTCATTATAGTCAAGCATACTTGTTACTACCAGAATACATTAGACAAACTTAGAGCTGGATTCCTCCTAAATAGATTGCTAGAATAGAATGTGCAAACACTCATTGGAAAGAGCAAGATAATGCATTTTAAACTACATGTGGTAATTAATTTACTTTAGGAGAATAACATTGTCTATTCATTTCTTAAAAGAAACATTTTTCTGTTTGAATTTTCTGTTAATTTTGATGCAAGTCTCTATCGTCAAGAAATTTGTATCCTATTATTTGATTCAAATCTCACATGTACCCATTCAAACAAATCGTTGCACTCGTATTTATTATTTTTTATGTAATTTCGCTACAAAAAAAGTCAAACGAATACGTGACCCATTATCTGTAGCCTCGCCTTGTTGGCTTTTCAAAATCAGAATTACAACCGCCATTAAATATTTAAACATGATTAATTCACTTAAAGGCAGTGCTTGGGCTCATCCCCTCTAGGCAGTGACGCCATCCCAGATGATGGAATAAGATATTCAGAAAGGAAGGCCTAGGGTCCTTACTCTCGCTTAAATAATACAGCGCCCCCCTCCTCAGATATCTCTCATTCCTCAGGAACAGGCACTCCTTATTCTATTCAACGTTATGCGATATGTTAAACCATAATCGGTAGTTGTCTGTTCGATATATCATATCGATAACAAATCAGTGTCAGCGACGATAAGAAATAAAAAATTTAAAATGTAACCGTTGAAATAAAAAATTGAAACTATGGAAAAACATTAGATGGGATATTTTCAGGGATAAAGTTGGAATATTAGTCGATAACTAAAAGCTTTCAATAATAAATAATTATTAATTCGATAGTTCAATCGACAACTGAAAAAATACAAAAGAAATAAATAAATAAAATAAAAACTGCTTCTGTGCAAATAAAACAGCTGTTTTATCATAAAGAAATAAATATGAGTATAAATATTTCCTTTCTAAACACCCGTAATAAAATTAAAGAAGCCAATTAAAAAACAACAAAGATGGCGGCAGTCAAAATAATTATCTCAGTTTGAGCTAGAACAAAATTTAAGAAAGCTAGAGCGACATGCAAGTAGAATTAAAGGCAGCTGTATTCAATATGTCTGATCAAAATCATTAAATAGTAATAATAATAGCAATAAAACTTAATGAATTTAATCAATGTTAATTAATTAATCAATAAAAGTACTTTGAATTTACGAAATTATTCCAACGCCTTTATTATTTCATCGGGCGTTCATATATTTTTTAATATTCTTTAAAGTATTAAAGAATATATTATTTGAAGACATTTTTTTTTGTCTAGATTAACGTTACACTATCATGGTGCCTCTAGCTTGAGATGTACACGGCACCTAAAATTGTAATCAAATAAATAAATAAACACTCAATTCTTTTTAGAAAAATATACTTACTATTAAAATTATTTTAACTATTTATTTTTCCTACTTTATTATGTTATAATTAATGGAATTAGGGTACATGTAATAGTTTAAATACGGAATTTCCTGATTTGTTTTAGTGAATTGAAAACTTTTACGCCAATGAACTTTTAGCAGTGAACGGTGGGAGTTGAAGTGGAAAATAGACATCTAACGATAGAGAGTTAGTTGCACTGAGCGCTGTCTGTTGAAAGTTTTATGAGATACAGCCTCAGTGATTTAGATAGCATTGTTACCAAATATAGAAAAGTGATTCACCCAATGATTATTCTCGTATTATTAAACGATAAATGAAAACTTTTAACATAATATAATATAAATTAATAGATTAATGATCAAGCTACAAATGCTTTTACTTCTACAAAATATCAAAACAAAATTACCAATCATAATTTTTTTGGGATGATGCACATTTAACCTTATTTATAAAAACAAAAAGAACAAAAAAAAAACCATTTAGGATGGAATATTTATATCTGTATTTTTATTCTACTAAATATTAATTTTTTAAAAATGGATATATCATACTTTGGTTAATGATAAATTTGATTTTGGAGAAGCTAAGAGCACCCATTGTAATCTAATTTGATTTTTATTAATAAGCTAAATATATATGGGTAACAATATCTCCCTATCAATTGTATTGTACCCTATTAGTTTTATTTGTTGTGGAGGATGTGTTTAGTTTTATTGGAGTGAAGAGGAATGCCAATCCTTTTAGTATACACAGTAAATACAAGCTAAAAAAACAACACTCAAAGTCAAAAATACATAAACAAAATGAACATCAGAAAATAATTCATTAATTATATCAGAAGAAGTTATCTTTCAATATACCAACATATCAATCAATAAATACATCATTAATAAAACTGTGGTTTTATTTTATTTTTTAAATATTAAACGCTTACCTAATAATAATAAAAAAGTATTTTTTTGAAATACTTGGATGTTACAGGTCATAAGAAGTTTACACCAATATCTTCAAACATAATAATAAAATTAAAATTAACAATTTTCAAGGAAGTCATTCCTATGTTGCAGAACAGCTATTATTTTATGAATTTCAGAGTTCATGTTTAATGTTTAATATTTAATATATTAATAGCACAAAAATATATATGATATATGTTCCATTAAAAAATGGATATATAAGTTAACAATACCAGTTGTTGTGATGACAACTTATTCATCATCCTAAAATAATTAAATTGTGAATTTATAAGTTCTTTCCTTTCATCAGATCACAATGCAGTAGTTCTAAGTGAACAGTAATGCCATCTGTTGTACAACTGATTGACTAAAAAATATTTAAAATGTTATACTTTAATATTCTTTCGGGAAAAAATCAATAAAAATCAGCCATAGATATTTAAAAAAATATATTTTATTAAGAATATTTCGTTAAAATAATAATTAAAAAACCAAATTTGATCATTATTTGTGTTTTATCACAACATTTATTTAAGTGTTATTCACTGCATAAACCAACTCAATATTAAATGTTATATGTTTTTTAAGCACTGCTTGTTCATCAACACTTAATATACGTTTATATTTACTAGATTCCATCATATTTTAAATTATTCATTAATCTCAGTGAATTTGAAATTCATACTAAATATTATAAAAGTGTAATTAATATTAATTATAACCAGATCACTGTACTGTTCATTATAGTCCAACTTATTTTTGATTTATTTTTTTTTTAATATATTTTAGTTACAGACCAAGTACTGTATGCCACAAAACAAACTTATCCATATTAACTAATTCCTATAAATTACACAATAGTACACACATTAGAAGTTTATTTCTGTATTATACCACAAAGGAGTTTCATTTTCATTTTGTTTGTATTATTATATAAATTGTATATTATTATTTATATTACTCTGGCTTGGATTATAATTTAACTATTATTTATTATTATTCACAGTATGTATTGTTTATTTTGTTGTGTAGGCTTTTTAGTTTATCCTATAGTTTTTTCTCAGTCGCATTTTTACGTTTGTTTATAGATTCCTCCTTATTACTTATTGTGTCATGTGAGATGGATGTGTATCCAGACATGTGCCTACCTAAGTTATCATAAGCCTGTTTCGGCTTTATGTAATTTATTTTCAATAAAAAATCCAGAGAAAAAAAATAAAAACTTATCCATCAAGATCTTAATGTTCCATATGTTGCAGTTTTGTCCCAAACAAGATACCTATCCTTTCATAGAAAACTCCCTACCCACTCAAATCCACTAGTCTCCCAACTTGCTTCATGCTCAATTCCTCAGAGACCTCTGAAAAGAAGAAGAGATTTTCTAATATGGAACTTTTATTGAAATGCTACTAGTGACTAGTGACAACTAAATTCCCATTGCAATGGAAATATTCACACGTATTAATGATACGAAAACCAAATAAAGACCCCAACTCTCTAAGATCAGTTTACTTCCAATTTGCTCAAAAATTTTTGAAAAATTTGTATTTCTAGACAATGAACAAAGACATACTACCTGAACACCAGTTTGGATTTCGTTCACAACACTCAACCATACACCAGCTTCACAGAGTCAAAGACTACATTTCAGTTGCATTGGAGAAAAAATGATATGCTATTGACATTTGACATTTCATTGTAATCCTTATACTCGAATTTACTTATTGTGTAACCTTGAAAATATCAGAATGATTCACCATAAATTAAAAAAAAAAAAATAAATAAAAAAAAAAATAATAAAAAAAAAAATAAATAAAATAAAATACTATTATACTATATTTAAATAATGCTATTTACAATGAAAGGTGTTCCAACTAAGCTTGTTTTATATACTGATAAAAATGGTGGGTGGGTTTTTACAATCAAGTGATGTTTTAAATACCACTCAAAATAATAGGTGTACTATCAAAATTTTGATTGTTGAAATGTTTGATGGTACTTTCCATTTTTAGCCATTATCTTTACAGAACTATTTTGTTGAAGGAGATGTAATTTAATATCCATTATTAGGCATAACTCCTATTTATTAATATGTGAATCTACATGTTTCGGAGTCTTTGGCTCCATCTTTAGGTTCTAAAATCTTTAAATATAATAATTTATAACATTATATCAATTATACAAAAAACATTTCCTTACAATTTGTGATTGCTTTCACATAGTCAATTTTACTGTCTCACAGCCATACTACTGAGCATTGTTCATCCTTTATTATTGTTTGTCTAACTCTTATCTATATATACTATTTAATATGGTGTTTATATTAATACTTCATATTCATTTTATTTCTATTTTGTCACCAATATTCACATTTTTGTGACACACGCAGACAGATAAAATTATTACAAATTACACTAACATAATAAATAAATTAAAAATATAATTAAATCAAATATCCGTCATTATTAGTAAATAATAATAATTAAAAAAAAATTGAATATTGGTGACAAAACTAACAATTACCAAAAATGGTTGGTAGAAAGAAAGCTAGGTTTGCTTTGGTTTTAAAAGAAACCATTTTTTTTTACATTAAAAGTGGTTGGTAGCAAAAAATGTAAGGCTGTGATCAATTACCAATTAGTTTAAATATAGAGTTTATTAGTTAGTTATTTAGTAATATTTATAGTATACATTATTTAACGGTATTGAATGATTATATTATATTATTACCATACTATTAATATAATTATAACATAATATTAATATACAATTGTCTGTATTGATGGTCAAATGAACCTTTTTGGAAACAACATTCATTACTTTGCTTTTTGACTTTACTACTTTTGTTTAAAAAAATATATCAAAAGTGTTTTTTCAATATCCACTCCTCTCTTAATAATGTTTTTTTCACCAAGTAATTGTGGTAGAAAAATGAAAAAATGTCGATAGATTTTGTGTTAATATTATATAAAGCAATATAATGAAATGTTAAGTTAATAATAATAAGTTAGGATGAATGATAAATAATGAGTATGACAAATGATTTAAGAGTTTTCTTCCTATAAAAAATAAATGCATGCATGCTAATGATATTTTCTTTTAGTAAATTTGTATTTTTAAGCCTACCTAAAATTTTTAAAAAGCAAAAACTGAAAAAGTATCATTAAAATTTAATTTCTTATCAGCTTTCTGAAATAGAGGTTACCATGGAAGGGGTTGAGGTATTTTCAAGTTCAACAATTCAGGTAAATAGTGTGCCCAGCACCTGTTACACTACCTGGAAGTAATAAAAGGTCTAAGTTCTAAGACTTAATCAACACATCACTTAACATGTAACAACAGTAATCTTAACACTAGAATGTGGAAGAATATTTTAGGGATTATTATGGGGAAAAAAAAAAAAAAAAAAAAAAAAAAAAAAAAACTCATCTAAACAGATACCGACATTATGAACATATGACCCAAGTACATGATCTAACCCAGATTTGACCGAAATCACTTTCAATAACCAGTTTTCCTCTAATTATTGGTACCCACTTTATAGAGGATAGATGTGCCCCGGGATGGTCTCCTGAATCGAAGTTCAAGCCACAGCTAAAACAACAGAAAATAAAATTTCTACCAACAGCCAGACTCGAACCTGTGTACACCTCCTAAATGTCTTGAAATAAATGTTCCCTTACCATGAATAACAGTAAATATAAACGAGTTAAGTATATTTTCTCTAGAATCACTGTATAAAAATAGTTTAATTTCAAAATATTGGAATTATCAGGTAATTTGTAGAGAATGTGGCCAGCCCAATAAATGATGGAGTTATTCGAGTAACCTTTTTTTTTTTTTTTTTTTTTTTTTGGTTTTCCTTCCAGCAGTAACTCTGTTGGAAGGGATTTTATTTATTTCTGTACACACATACTTAAAAGTATATAATGCACATGTTACTTTTAATGTTTGTTTCGATTATTATTTTACATATACATGTACATAGTACATGTGTCAAAAGTTAACCCTTTAACAGGCGGGCCGGGGATTTTTGAATACATTTCTTTTTTTTCTCCCTTTGAATGGCTATAGCCATGCTAATGTATTATGAAATTCAAGGTTAAATAAAGGACATTAGACGATAATGAGTAGGATAATGCATCAGGCATTATGTCATTTATTGAGCAAAAGGCATTGAATATGAGTATCCTCCAGGATACATCACCTGTTAAAGAGTTAATATAAAGAACAAGACAAAAAAAAAAATAATAATAAAAAATAAAGAACAAGAAGTTATACAAATATTAAACTGTAATACTACCAAGCAACAAAGTTATTTCATTAAAAAAATTAATAGAGAAAAATTAATGAATTTTTCATGTTTTAAACATATTTTATATTGATATCCTCTATTTCTGGTAAGGCATTTTTAAAAAATATTTTGCAATCTTCAAATATATTGTCCATCAAACATTGACCATAACATGTAACCTTAGCATTATATTTTTATTAATATGTTAATCAGGTTTTATGAATTTTTTATTTTATTTATTTTAAGGTGCCCTGTACTGCGACATGGCCGGAGGCACCTTCTGGATTCTGGTTTACTTAATTTACCTAAATGATACTAAAGATCTTTCAATCCCTGAGGAAGTTTAGAACATCGGGTTGATTATTTTGGAGGATTGCGCCTTGGTCTTTGTTGAAGAGGGGTGTTCCAGTTGTGGGGTGGTGACCACAGTTACTGAATAAGTGCTCCACTGACAGAGGGACATGGCATCTTGAACACATGGTTCTATGGTTATATGAATAAATATGAGAAGTATTTCTTTATTGTAATACTTATTCCATACATATAGGGAAACTTTTAAAATCAGATATAAAAGATAAAATATTACAAAAAATAAAAAAACACAAGTAGTTTTTTGCATTTGCTAAAAATAAAATTAAAAAAATGATATTTTGTTAAATTAAATGTAATAATTATAGCGGGAGTTATTAAAAATGTAATGAATTGTATTAATGAATACAAAATGATCCATTCACCATGACACCTTATTTTTTTCCCCTTTCCCTCCTGAAAAAGGTGGTGAAGAAATAATCATTTTAATTAATACTCCCCTGCCATATTCCAGATTGGAACCATCTTAGTTAATCTGTTTCATTATCAGTAATTGATAGTTAATTATTGTGCTTCAGTTGATCCAGTTACTATGGTAATGAACGTTTTTGTGAAATGACTTATCAATGTTTTTTACTCACACCATTCTTTCAAACATACATACTTAACATAAGAATTCCTCCTCTTTCCATCTCATTACATGACCAAAAAATCTTTTAATCCTAGCAAACACTTACAAAAATATGTAAATAACAATTAATTATCATGCAATGCATAGACAGCTGGTTAATGTTCAGTATCATGAATAGTTCTGTTTGTACAGTCATAGGTGATTCAGTTGTAAATTTGCTACAGCACTTAAGTTTAAACATTGTTGTACACATTTCTTCTTCAAACATTTTGTTTTAATTTAAAGTTAAATAAAGTATAAATCTGCATCACTATAACCTATGAAGTGTTCAGAATAGTGTTAGTGAAGATGTTATAAGGTGAACAACTAAATTGAGCTACTTTCCCTGTTTTCCCAAAATGTTTCCCTCCCGATACAAATCATGCAGTATTTTTAATTTTTTCAAACATTTTAATCCTTTATTTACATATTCATAATTACAAATTCTTTAAATTATAAATGCTCTGGGATTACATCCGATAAATAAGTTCATATAGTTTTATTCAATAATAGAGAGATAGGCTTTACATTTTAAATTTGTTCTTTAAACAGAAGGAAAAATTAAGAAAAAACAGCATAATAAAATATAAATAACTAATATGTATGAATAATAACTAATATTTACACTTTATATTTATGTAACAGGCTTGTAAACTGAATTATGTCAGGAATACATTTTTTTTTTTTTTTTTTTTTTGTGAGTATTTTTTTAGGGATATGTTATGGTAATTACCTTGGATTCCTCAGATAAGGAAATTTTCTTAATTTGTATTTTTTGTGAAGTATGCTTTGCTTTGATCTAAAAAATAATGTTTGATAGGGAGAAGAATTAATTTTGTGTAGCATAGTTGTTTAACAGTCATTGATGATTCTTATATATAAATTTTTAATCCTTCCCAGTTTATTGTAGTTGGTTGCACTTTAGAGGAGTATGATTTTGTATAGAACTGTCTGTTAGAGAGAACTGTTATCATCAGTTTACGAATGAGACCAGTGTGCCAGATGGTATCGAATGCTTTTTCCAGGTCAAGCAAAAGCACCACTACCCATTACCCTGCTTTGGTAACGAAGTGAGTGAAATGAGTCAATTGGTCAACAGTGGTATGGTCTGCTCTGAATCTGAACTTGTTTTTCTAAAATCATTTTGTTCTGCCTGATATGATTGTGGATGTGGTTTGGAGGGTATTGGAAATTATGTATAAGAAACTACAAACCATAAATTTTTTAGCAGAATTCAGTAAAAATTTGAGTTACATTATAAAGATGAAAATGTTTTCATTATATACATAAAAAAAAAGCCATGGCTATAACAGCTCAGCCCAAATGAAGAGGACTTCAATGCCTCCTTTATAACAAAGGTGAATAAACCCATATGTAAAAATAAAAATTTATTTCACATATATTTTTTATGAAAATAAACTTTGATAGACAATAAAATCCATAAACATAGCTTTGTTAATCAATTAATTTTAATTTAAAAATAATATTCAATATATCACAGGGCAAAAAATCAATAAGTTTTTAAAATTTACTAACACACATCCTAGACTAGCTTATATATATATATCTTCATCCTTCTATTTCTAAGAAAAGTATTTTATTTTTTTTTGGCTTCCATTTTTTCTCTTAATAAGAATTCCATAACCAGTTGTGAACAGATATTAGGAATGGTGACTTCATCTTATAATATTATGCACTATGATTTCACATTAAGTGCCATAGTAAAATCTGAAAAAAGAAATAAGGGCTTAGCTTCATCAACAGTAATGTTATTACGAGTTAAATTAATATAGAAGACATCAATTAATGATTGCAAACATCTTACAAAAGACCAATGCACATTAGCAAAATTTATTGAATATAAAATAATTATTTGCCATAATTATAATAAATAACTAGTTATTAGGATAGGTGAAACTAATCAAAAACTTCAAAAAATCCAAATAAAAACAAGGAAAAAAGGTACCTACTACCATATGAAAAAACAAAGTTTGCAGCATTAGCAAGGTAATTAAAAAAAACAAAAAAATTACAATTTCTCCGAGACTGGGAAAAATAATTGATGATGGATAGCCTATGTATAATCTACTGCTTTTCCCAGTTTACATTTTAGAATTAAAAAGGATCAAGTTACTTTAATTAATAATAAAATAAAATTAACAATTAATTATTATTTGAAATAAACAAGTTTGAGAGAAAATAGCGGTTTCAAACATGTGTTTTTTCATTCAAAGCAATATTGTCCCTAAACGGTAGGTCCTAGTGACAAATGTTATATAACAAAAATCATTTTCCATTAAATTTCTAATAGGGGAACTGTTGGCACATTTTCTCATATTCCGAACAACAACAGAGGTAGAGCATGTCAAAATGTTACATTTATAAATGTGAAAAAAGAAAATGTTACATCGTGACTTTTTTCATTCAAACCAATATAGCTCTTAAACGTAGGTCTTAGTGACAAGTGTTATATTACAAAAAATATTTTCCATTCAATTTTTATTAGGGGAACTATATGAAAATTTTTGATCTGAGCAACACCAACAGAGCAAGAGCATGTCAAAATGAATGTGAAAAAACGTATAGACGCCTGGCCAAAATTCCTATCCAAAAAAAAAAAAATTATTAAATAAAATAAATGAATAAAACACTGATTGTAGACTCTTGATCTCAGTAAAACATCCAAAATTAAAAATTTTGTTTGAAAAATTATTTCGTTCCTGCAAAACATCAGGTACAAACACTCAGAGAAGAAAGTGTGAAAAGCAGTGTCCTTAAAGACAGATTTCTAAATTTTTAAATAAAAATGTTTATGCTTTTGAAAGTTCCCATACTATTCTGCTGGAATTTTTCTTTCATAGGAAAAGCAGTAAAATAGGAGTTCCTATTTGAAAAAACTGGGATAGGTATGCATAATTGTTTGGACTGAGTGCACATTACTGTCATGTTAAGCACAAAAGAGGTAACTTAAATTTTTGGTTAGGTTGCATTTGCTACTTGCTGTTATGTTTTCTTTGTAAAAAGTTCAAAATTTACAGATGAAACAATAAAAAAGTAAACCACTTTCCGAAAAGTTTCAGCCAGAATACTCTAATATTAAACTTTAAAAAATCATAAGGCATCAAAATCTCAGTTTAACCACAAATCTTACAGTTACTTCTTTTGTTCTTAGGACATTAGAAATGTTATAGCTACAGTATATTATTTAGAATACAGTAGCAGGGGATTAGACGGCTGATCATGTGGGGGGAGGGTCTCATATCATGGTTTCGAATCCTAGGGTGAAATTTATTTTGTAGCAGACACACGGAATGAGTCTTGATGTTTTCAATCTGGCTAAAATAGGTTGGTAACCTATAATGAAAGAAATGTTGGATGGGATCAGTAAAAAAAAACTACTTAGGCAAAGCTAACAACCATAATTTATTTTATTTGCCAACGTTTCGGCCAAATCTTTGATGGCCATAATCAGGGCTGAAACAAAGTAATTTGGAAAAAAAGAGAGGAAAGAAAAAAAAAATTATACATTACAAAAAAATGAAACCAAAAAATAAGAAAATAAATAAGTTGACAAAATGGAAAATAATAGAGTAAATAAACAATTTGAAATTTTATGAAAAAAAAGATAAATTATACACTGATAAAGAAAATAATAATAAAATAAAATAATAGGGTTGATAAACAATATGAAATTTTGTAAGTAGAGTTGACATTATAAAGAGGTTAAAATAAACTACAGTTAAAATAAAAAAGATATAAGTTGATCAAAAGTTTAAACTAAAACAGAATAAAATAAAAACAAAAACATACACAATGAAAAAAAACAACTAAATATCTTAAGTTATATAGTTGTTGTTTTTTTTCTCCCATTTTTTTTCATCTGGTATGTTTTTGTTATTATTTTATTGCTTTATTTACACTTTTGAAAATGAAATCTGATTCATTTTATTTTGATTATCTTTATAAATGTATAATTTATCAATTTTTTTTTTCAGATCATTTCAAATTGTTTATTAACTTTATTATTTTTCATTTTGTCTACTTATTTATTTTATATTTTTTTTTTTAGTTTCATTTTATTGTATATTTTTTTTTCATTCCGTTTTCCACATTTATTTGTTTTAGCCCTGATGATGGCCATCAAAGATTTGGCCAAAACATTGGCAAATAAAATAAATTAAGCTTGTCACCTATGCCTTAATAATATTTTTGACTGATCCCATCCATCTTTTTCAATATATTCACTTAGTCACTCAACATAGCTCTTCAGTTGGTAACCTATATGATAGCGCTATCTTCCTGCCTTAGTTGGTGTACATAAGGACATTAATAATAATAATAATAATAATAATAGCCTTTTATTATGTCCATAACTCAACAAATAAACCATTATTCAAATAAATACAATAAAATATAAACTTATTTAACTCAATAATGTTGCAAGAAGAAATTCCCCATCAATGTAAGACATTCAAGATAATTTTGCTTTATAAAAAGGGCAGCAGAAATAAGATTGATAATTATAGACCTATATCTCTCTGTTCGACGGTGTCGAAAGTGTTTGCCTCTATCCTTAAGCAGCATCTCACTGGGAAAATAATGGAGTTCATAAATGAGGATCAAGCTGGATTCAGAAAAGGGTATTCTGTTACCAACCACATTCAGACCATTAATCAAGTCATTGAAAAAGCGAAGGAATACAGGTTTGCTACTTATTCTTGTTTTGTTGATTTCCAAAAAGCGTTCAACAGCATTTTTCATAGAAGTATCTATAAGGCCCTACAAGCAATAGGTATAAACTACAAATATATTCGCATAGTAATGCAGCTGTACAAAGATATGGAAGTATTCATTGCTACTGAAAGAAACGGTTCAAACTTTGCAGTCAGGAGAAGAGTGCGCGTGCCAAGGAGATCCTCTATCACCAATATTGTTTATGTGTTGGAAACAGTATTTTGGTGTATAGATTGGAAGAATGTCAGCATAAAGATCAACGGAAAATGGCTAAACTGTCTCCAATTTGTTTGTTGGCGAGTAATGCAGCAGACCTCAAAATGATGATGGAAACTTTATTGGAGATGTGTACAGAAGTAGGCCTCTCAGCTAATTTTGATAAAACAAAGCTAATGACGAACGCGGAAAAGGTAGAATAAAAGTTGGAAATCATAGCTTACAATACATAGAAGATTATGAAAACCTTGGGCAGTTGGTCTCTTTTAAAAATAAATCGTGGAAGGAAGTGGACAGAAGAACATCCATAGGATGGGCTAAGTGCTGGTCATTGAAAGCAATAATGAAAAACGATTTCCCGAAAGAGATAAAAAAGAAAGTGTTCGATACCTGTATACTTCCAGCTGTCTCCTTTGGTAGTCAGACTTGGTCCCTAACAAAAGCCCAAACAAGGAAACTGATAAGCTGGCAAAGAGCAATAGAAAGAAATATGATAAAGATAAGTAGGAAGGAGAAGGTTAGGAGTTGTGTCATCAGAGAGAATACTGGCCTGAAAGACATAATTCACCATATCGAGAAACAAAAATGGGAAAGGGCAGGGCACATCTTAAGGAGAACTGATAAAAGGTGGTCAATGGTCGTGACTGTTTGGACACCCTATTACTACAAAAGGTGAAGAGGAAGACAGTTGAAAAGATGGAAAGACTTCTTTAAGAAGATGGCCGGACCACTATGGTGGAGAATGGCAAGGGATAGAGATATATGGAAAGAGAAGTGGATCCGAATCGTGAACCCAGCTTCCCAGTAGGCTGATCACCAGGGAAATTCTAGAACTATACTCCCTGAGGGAAGGCCCATGTTCAAACTCACAGAAGAATTTTGTTTGTAAATATAACAATTCTGGACTTATTTGTAAATATGTTAAATTTTTTATAAGGACATTAAGCCCCAACAAATATATAAAGATGGAGGAAATAAAATAAACTATAGTGAAGAATCATAGAAAAAATATATTTTACCAAATCACAGAATTAATTAGAAAATATAAATATTCAATTTACCAATTTCTAAGTCAGTTTGGATAAGACTTCTTAAGCCAAGTAACTGATACATTATCCTCTGTCAGCTTACTTATGTCTTCTTTAGAAACAAAAGTCACAACTTCGATGGGAGATGTCATATGGAAACCATTTTTTGAAAATGTACCCTGAACTCCATCGACATTCAACCAAACAAAGAGTGCATGCTTAGTGGCTGTCAGGGTCACTCTGGCAGTGTTTTTGTTTACATGTTCCAGTTTCATTACCTAGAAAAATAATTTAATTAAATATGTTAATGAGTTATCAAACATAATGAAAAATATAATACTACAGTTCTACTTTTTCCTATAACAATTACAACAGCAGCTCCTAAATATATAAATATAAAATAAAAAAACAGACAGTAAATTGGGCTTGAAAGGCATGAGAGAAGAGCATTAATCTTAAAGTGATTCCTTATTTCTTGATTTTTCTAATGATAAGGAAAGAAAAAACAATTGAAGTCTCTCATATGTAACATGAAATTAAACTTTTTAAGTACTCTATCATAATAATGTATTTAAAAGAATCCGAAGAAAAAAATTAGAACTTGCCAAAGAGCAATACATTAGTTGTAACCTAAAATGAAGTAATCTGATTTAACCCTTTGTCGAGTGCCTCAAAACCTCCTTTCGTCAGACTTGGTGTGCCTGAGAGGCTCACTTTAGAAGAATGCCCATAAAATCTTTCCTAAGCTATTTTATCTCAAAAAATAAAATTTAGCACCTTTATAGAGATTTATTTATCAGAAGACATTTGTAGAGATACTTAAAATACTTATTTATTATTGATTATTATTTTGTTCGACTACTACTGCCCTCCAAGGACAAGGGCCTTGTCAAAGATTGCTTGCCAAGCTGGTCTATCGGCAGCAACGTTCCTCCATCTTCTGACTTCCAATTATTTTAAGTTCTCCTCTATGTCATCTAACCATCTCATTCTTGAAATACCACATCTACAAGCATGTCCCAGCTTTTCATAAAGTAATTTCCTAGGGAGACGGTCACCTGAACCTTCCATTATTTATAAAGTTAACAATATTTGACTGGCCAATGTTCTCAACTGCTCATTAGTCCTAATTCTCCACTCTGCCTCAGAGTAGGTAGGTCCATATATTTTTCGAAGAACTTTCCTTTCCCAAGTGCAAAGCCTTCTTTCCATTTTTCTTGTTAGGATCCAGGTCTCGCTTCCATAGGTGACTACTGGGCATATAATGGCCTCGTAAATAGTCAACCTGGCACTCAAAGTGAGGTCTTTGAATTTTAAAACGTTGATGATTACGAAAAGCCAATTGCCTCAATATCCTTGAAGAGTTCATTCGTCTCAGTGATCAGTGCTCCAAGGTAGTTGAAGGCCTTACCAACTGGGAAATCATACTGTTTATTTTAACCATATGTGATGGCATTGGTGGGGGGGGGGGGGGGGGGGGGGGTACTGAGCACTCCTCATATATTCTGTCTTCTTCTCATTGATTTGGAGACCTCTCTTATTGTCTTTACGTTCCAACTCCTCTAACGCTCCATCCAGTGCAGCCAGTGTCCTTGCAACCAGATGAACATCGTCTGCATAGGCCAATATATGTATGTATATATTATACAGGGTGAGTATCTCTTAGTGTAAAAAAAAAAATTGGGTGAAACTAGATCAAAAATGTAGCAAAATGCCGTAGACCTTACCTTTCTATTCCAATCCGTTGCAGATGTACGATAAATCAAAGACTTTTTTGAGGAAATCACGTTTTTTTTTCCATAAAAGCTGTAATATCTCCACTTTGTTTAAATATTTTTCAAATTTTGACCACATTTTTGGATTTAGCATTAAATTTTCTATAATAGCTGAGTACTTGTAACCTTGAATTTTACAAATTTGGTATCTAAATTGCAGCTTGATCTTCACCTTATTTGAGGAAGTCACAATGTCGTATTTACTTCAACGCTCACTGTTTTTCGAAAAAAATATCCACAAAACGTCAAATTCCACAAAAACTTGGTAATTTAATTAGCTTTCGAATGATATGTTAAACCTATTGCTTATGTTTCAATTTCATGGAGAAATTTACTTTAGGGAGAAAAACAGACCCATCTAGCCATAAATTCACCGCAAAAAGTGGTATTCTTTAATATCATCTGCATTCAGAAGCTAATAACAAAATTGACAACAATAAGTTTTTTCTTTGCTTTTTATTCCAATGAGGAGTTTATTATGTTTAAAATGCACATTTCCACTAAGGGATTGTCATAATGTTTTATTTATACAAGTAACTGATTTGTATGCCAAATGAGAACACCATGTTTTTTTTTTTCGTTTTTAAAAGTAAATTTCTCCATGAAATTGAAACAAAATCAATAGGTTTAACATATCATTGGAAAGCTAATTAAATTTCCAAGTTTTTGTGGAATTTGACGTTTTGTGGATATTTTTTTCGAAAAACAGTGAGCGTTAAAGTTTATGACTTCCCCAAATAAGGTGAAGATCAAGCTGTTCTTTAGATACCAAGTTTGTAAAATTCAAGGTTACAAGTACTCAGCTATTATAGAAAATTTAATGCTAAATCCGAAAATGTGGTCAAAATTTTAAAAATATTTAAACAAAGTGGAGATATTACAGCTTTTATGGAAAAAAAACGTGGTTTCCTCAAAAAAGTCTTTGATTTATTGTACATCTGCAACAATTGGAATAGAAATGTAAGGTCTACGGCATTTTGCTACATTTTTGATCTAGTTTCACCTAATTTTTTTTTGTTTACACTAAGAGATACTCACCCTGTATATAGCGCCAAAAGGATTGGTCCTAATTCCTCACAGTGCTCCCTAAATGAAAAAGTTAAAGAAAGTTGGTGCAGGAGGATCACTCTGTCTAAGTCCATTATTTACTTGGAACTCCTCTCCAAATGCTCCTTGTGTTTTGGCCTGACATTTTACATTCATGCATTGTCATTATAACCAAACGCACTATCTTCTTTGGAAGCTCGAATTTCCGTTTATCATGCAGAAGCTTCATCCAATCGACATTATATTTATTATTGATAACAAATACAAAATCAAAAGTATTAACATTTCAATATAAACTCAGAATAGCCTTACATTTTTAGCACATAAGGATTATGAAAGAATATAATCGATAAAACAAATTGCATAATAAGGCACTTTAGATATTATTAGAAGCAAATTCAGTCAGAATCACCCATCTCACATTCATTTGGAAGTAGACATCGGCACACTGAGAAGAGGCCATATTCACAAGGGAAATACATTTTTTTTTTTTAATGTAATTAAATTAAAAACTGTGAAACATCTTCTAAATTACATAAAATCAAACCATCAGCTTATTCTGCTTCAAATCATGAGAAAACTGTATTATTTGTACTACGAACTGAATCATCGCAAACAATTGATTAAATACCTGAACAGATGTTTCTGGATAGTTGAATGCCCTCAATGGTAAATGGAAGAGAAAATTCTCTGGAGTAATGTCTACATTATTTGCAACTAATTTTGTTTTATAGAAACAATTTCTATCACCACAAAGCCTGTCGATACGAAGATTTATTCCAATAGTAGAAGCGTTTTCTACCTGTAAAAACAAACAGTAAAATACATGAGATAGAATTTTAAAATAATTTATGAATGAACTATAATCTAAAAATTCTTCAATTGAAAGATATATTACAATTATTATAATAAATTAACTTTTATTAACTACTAGTCCTGTTCCAATGGAAATATATATATCTGTTATGGGATGACAACATGAGACAGGTCAGATGCAACCTTAGCAGTGAGTTATTTCCTCCTAGATCCTTTTATAAACCATCCTATTGCCTAGAGAGACCCCACCCAGAATCTATGTGTCAGTAATTAGGCTAATAACAGTTTAATCCTTGTACACGAAGGGGGGCTAGATGGCCAAGAGAGTTGAGGCAAGGGTCTCAGTGTGCTCGGTGCTGAAGGTTGTGGGTTCGAATCCCACCTGGGCAGGTTAAAAGTGATTTTGTGGCAAACCGTAAAAAATCTTGTTGGGTTGGTGCGGTCAAACCTTCAGGTTTTCTAAGCCTTTTTATTCTTTTATTCTATTCTATTCTTTATTTAATTAACTATTGAATTCATAATTATGCCATTTTAATGATAGAAAGTGAATGAGTAATTACTTATTATAAAACACTAATATAATTTGTATAAACACAATGGGAGTAGAGATGAAAATAAACTATGAAGATACTTAAAATTCAAGAGTTTGAAAAACAAAACTGTTTCATGCAATCTTGAAAACAATTGTGATGAAATGAAATGGAATGAAAAAATAAACTTTATTCTGGGACTTACTGTCCCCTAAGAATAAAAATAATGCACAGTTAAAAGTACAATTGTCTGGCATGTTATATACAAATTAAATGCACCAGTAGTTACATTATACATTTTTTATAGGGAAAAGAGTCAAATTAAATTAAAAAATAAATAAACATATGAAATAATAATTATAACTTAAGACACCATCGTATATATATACATATAATATGATATATGTATCTATTTTAAAATAGAACTATATTATGAATATATACATGAGAAAAGAAAAAAAAAATAATAATACTAACATGCTAATATAATAATTACAATGCATTCAGAAAGATGAAAAAAAAAAAATAAGATAAATATTGAAGTAATTCATTGATATCGGATATAGTTGAGATTGACTGACTGGATTATTAATTATTACACATATTGGCGGCATCTAACTGGGATTTAAGGAGATATTGGAATAGGAGAGTTTTAAATGAGTTTAAGGAAGGAGCATGTCTAATTTCAGGAGGAATAGAGTTCCAGAGGGTAGTGGATCGAGCTTGGAAGGAGTGTTGGTATAATGCTGTACGGTGGAGTATATAGGTCAGAGGAACGTGATCTTGTTGTGAGTTGGAAGTGGACGCAAGACTTGAATTTCAACAGGTTATGGATGTAGGGCCCCATACACTACACAACCATAATCAAACTGAGGAAAAATGAATGAGGAAACTAGGAGTTTTCGCGTGGATTGAGGAAGGAAATGACGGGAACGATGGAATAATTTGAGGATTCCTATTGATTTTCGGGCTATTTGGGGCTTCCAGGAGAGGGTTTGGTCAATAATGATTCCTAAATTTTTGGCAGAGGAACAGAAAGTGATAGGTTGATTATTCAGGTTTAGGGTAGGAAAGTTGGTAATGGATCTGAGGAGAGGACTTGAACCGATTACAATAGCTTGAGTTTTCCCTGCATTTAGCTTTAAATTATGCAAGTTGGCCCAAGTACAGATTCTATCGAGGTTCTTCCTGGATCCTAGATAAAGCTTCATGTAATTCGTTAGGAGGATATTACTGATAATTAAAAACCATTAATCAACATTAATAAGAAAAAAAAAATGCTCTTACCAGAGAAACATTTTTAGTGTATGTTTTATAAGGGCAATCATTATTATTATCCCATCTATAAATATTAAATATTAGATTAGCAGATTTGTAAGGCAGTGCACCATCTGCTATAATGTATACAGAAATTTCTTTTTCATCCGATGACATTTCAGGTGAGACAATTATAGGAGCAAAGAACTCTAATGCATAATAGTGCAGCATTTTCCAATTTCCACAGTAATCTGAAAAGAAATTTTATTTTTTTAGTTGAAAACACATTTGCCGATGGTTGAAAACATACAGAGGGAAGTATTTATTATGTTGTAATAACAAAATATAAGGATGTAGAAAACCAATAAATGAAAAAATAAAATGTTTCATTACTAAAATAATAGCTCATTGGGAGTTTATAAATTGTTGAGAAGGACCTATCTACGTAGTAAGGAAGGAAAGGTGAAAGAAAAAACTGGTCTTACTGTTTTTCAATATATTCTCCTCTAAGTTCAACATACTTAATACAATGCTTTGGCAACATTTCTATACCATGAAAAAAATAATTTTCTTCTTTGTTAAAAAAATGTTCTGCCACTGCTGCTTGGAAAAAATGCCTAAAGATTCATTGCAGCATTGAACTCGTTCCTGTTTTTGAGCAGCTGAAAGAATTTTTGGAAACCATCTTGCACTAACCTTGTTCATATGCAATTATTCTTTGATGATCCTCAAAACGCTTGTTTTTGAAAGCCCCAACCTCGCACTATTTCCTTGGTTTTCAGTCATAGCAGTCAGACAGCAATTCAGATTCCACAAGTTGGATTGTTTCAGAAGTGACAGCTTCCAATGGGTGACCAGGACGCGGGTCATCTTCTAGAAGTTCTCTCCCTAACTTAAATAATTTTGCCCATTCTTTCATTGTGGAATATAAGGGGGAGGACTGCCCCTATACACAATCCAAGAGCTCTTTAATTTGCCGGGGGTATGACCCTCTTAACAAAAGAATTTAATAATCATACAGTACTCAAGTTTGAACATTGTAAAAATAGGGAGTTTCCTTCAAGGCTGGACACTGACTGACAGGACTGAGGAAGTGTGGGCAATGGATATGGAGTGAGCAAGCATGGACCTGCATAGGCTTGCAGGTCTCGGCACGTTTGAAGGAGGGGAAGCAGGACAGGCCAGAAACTTATGGACCTTACTACATAACAGCCAATGAACGATCAACTTACAAAAAGAATTTTTAACATAATTGAAAACTAATTGGCTAAAACAGACTCAAAATGACTTATAAAATACAAAATTTCAGAGGAAGATATTATTATTAGACAAGAATTCCATTACAAATTAAAATTCTAAAATAGGTAGACAAATTTACAACTGGAAAGAAATGGGCAGAAGAAAGAAGGAAACAGCACAGTGAGTAGATGAAGAGGTTTTGGAAAGACAAAAAGAAAAATTCAGATACCTAAAACTGCTTTATATATTGCAAAATATTATCACCGTTCCTCCTTCTAACAATATGTATCCTACTATGATTTATCGATATTAATTTTGAGAGTGATTTCTTTACCAGCTCTCATGAGCATTGTGTTTAATTTAATAGTTTCCACATATTCATCCATCAGGAGTAGACATAAAAGCCTGAATTGTAGGATGCTGTTATTTTGGAAGAACTTTGATTATAAGAACATTATAAAGTTTCGATAAAGGGGGCTTTGTAAAACAGAATCACAAAGTATAAAAAAATATTTGAGAAAATAAGCAATGATTTGATTCATCATTTTAACAAATTATCAAGCAAATAAAAATTATTGGATGAAAACTATATTAAATAAAAACATAACGTTTATATTATATTACCAATGGCGGACCAAGATGGAGCTGGCCAAATGTCATTGAGTTGCCAGTAGAGGGCACCCATTGTAAGGCCTTCTCCTGATTCATGGCGGAAGCTCTGTAACCTTCTGTATTTCTCACTTTCTACTTTTGTTGCCATCGCTTGATTTATCTATAAATGACAGTTTTATTGTATTATTTGTATAAATTGTTGATAAATAATATTTGTATTTTTATTTATTAAAATTTTCAACTGCATAAAACAAATACACCAAATACATTGACTGATCTCTTTCAATAACCTACGTTATATATTTATAAGAAGTTAGTTAATTTTATTCACATAGCCCATTGTCTAACATAGTTTACTTAATATTAATCTTACCTGAGAAAGATAAGTAATGTCTTTGATGTCTTTAGATACTGGAAGATTTTTATTTATCAGACTTAAAATGGTTTTGTTTCCATCTGGTGCATGAATTCTGTGCTCAACATAGGGACTTCCCCAGTAAGTTTGGTTTGGTGGCAGTGAAGCCTGTAGACACTCAAAGGTTGGTAAACTGTAAGCTCCGTATTCAGAAGCAAATCTTGGATTCGGGTAAGTGCGAGGATCCCATCCGTTATCAACATAATTGTAGTAATGAACTGTTAAAAAAATGTATATAAATATAAAACAGAAAACCTAAAAGTAAAAGAAATTATTTGTTTGAATTTTTGGCTATTGAAATTACTAATTGTTTTAAAGCTTTGATAACTTTATAACTAGTATTTTGGAAAGAGTAAAAGCATGGTATTGCAAACGGGTTTAAGTGCCTTCAAGAAAATTCATACTTTAAACTTATACCCACTAGGGTGAACAATGGCCGGCACGTTCCAACCACCCACATTTCCGAACCATAAAGAGTTACTCCTAAAAAAAAAAAAGGAAACATTTGGGCTCCACAGTACAGAGTTCATCATTCCAATTAGCTAAATGGGGTCTAGAAATCAGCAAAGAGAAGACAGATTACATGGCCTTCAACTCCTCTATTATCTTCTCTGCCATTAGAAAATTGGTCGCTACATCGGAGTACTCTCTTTAAGTATTTGGGAGTTTATATCGGTGACAAGCGAATGCTTGGGAGCAGCATAAAATAAAAGAAAAAGAATGGAAGTCATACTAAGATATGAGACTTTTTAATTAGTGAAAAAGTCTTCAAGACCCTATCTAAGAAATTTTGAACATTAATATTATCTCAAATCAAATCATTCATGACACCTTTATGGGAAAAAAGAAAATTTAAGAAGAGAAATTTATTGACAAACATTTGAGGAGAGTTATGAAAAAGTAAATAATCAAGTTCATTCTTTTATTTGGTAAGGAAAAATAATAAACAAAAAAAAAAAAATAGAGGAAAAATGATTATAAATAACTAAAAAAAAAAAATTACTGTCTCCAAATAATGTTTCTCCAGGGTGGTTAGTATAATTTCCAATATTGTTAGAAGGGCTGGAGATGAAGTAGGGCCTTGTGTCATCAATAGCTTCCACTATCGGTTTGATTGTCTCAACGTAAAGCTTTACGTAATCTCCTACATACCTTGCAAAATTGCTGCTTGTACCATACCTGTAAGGAAGCAAATAACATACATACATATATATAATAAAAGTTAAATTAAATGATCCACCAATTATTATCAAACCAGATCTTTTATTTTCAAGGGAAATCCCTGGAAAAAAAAAAAAAAAAAAATGAAATATACATAGAAAAGGAAAGAGTAAATAATATTTCCTGTATAAAAACATTATTAGAAAATGGTGAAGCCATTTTAGACAAATGGATATTATAAAACAGGTAATTAAAATTGGAAATATATTAATATAAAATATTGTTTATATATTTTTGATGTCATGACACATAATTGTTGTTATGAATTATTATTATCCATTCCGAGGATTGAGAGGCTTAACCAAGAAACGTTACCCAAATAAAGAAATATAGAAATTTTCTAATAAAGTTTTTGGTTGAGTAAATGGAAAAAAGTTGTGGAAATCAGGAAAAGGAGACCAATGTTCTATGGGCACATACAAAGAATGAGTCAAAGCAAATTAACAAGAAAAATTGTACAACATTTTGAAAGATTAATAGGCAAACCCAATTGGCTTCAGAAGGTACATGAGGATTTAAAAGAAATTGGCTCAACTAAAGAAATTGAAGACAGAACATTGCTTTCCTGGATATAAAGGCAGCATTTGGCTCGGTGCCGAGACATAAGATATAGACAGCTTGAAAATGTACCAACTGCACTTATAGATGCTGTAAAATCCAGTTACAACAACACAAAAGGCATTATAAGAATTAACGAAAGAGAATCCAAGGCCTTTGAAATGGATAAGGGAATAAAGCAGGGAGATAGTCTTAGCCCTCTACTATTTACTATCGTCATGGACCAGGTAATAAAAATTTGCAAGCGAAGGACAGCAAGAACAGTGGTTGGAAAATGAAATATGAGGACAATCCTTGCTCAAGCTATGGTGTACGCAGATGACATTGTTCTCATAGCAGATTTGGAAGAAAGCCTACAGCAAGCAGTCATAGAATGGGAGGCTGAACTGGAAAGAAAAGGAATGAAACTCAATGCAGGTAAGAGTAAAGTTATGCATGTAGGAAGAAATGAAGAAAATATTGAGATCCGATGCGAAGGAGAAACATTAGAGATGACCGAGGAATATACCTACCTGGGTACGGTCTTCAACAGGAATGGAAAGATTGATTGGGAGATTTCCAACCGGATCAAAAATGCAAATAGCATCTATTACCAACTATGCAACATGGTAGCAGGAAAAAAAGAGATGTATAATAAAGTAAAAATACACATCTTTAAGGCTGTATATTTACCCACTCTTACCTTTGGAAGCAAGAGCTGGAACGAGGCACTTCCATGCTGAAAGGCCCTAAGGAGGAAGAAGAAGATGAAGAAGAAGAAGACAGAACAAACTACAGAAACAAAATTAAAGAGTGGGAAGGTTTCCAAGACAAAACAGCTCCAAAAAAGACAGGGAAGAAAATGGACGGCAGAAAAGAGGAAAGAGAAAAGTGAACAGATAAAGGTGTATTGGAGAAAGTTAGATTTACAACTTGGTGGCTTAAATGTGGTCCTTAGCTGGCCTTTAATGAAAATAATAATAAAGTTTTTATATCCTGACATGCATTAGGAAAAGGCGACTGGCATTTTATGGACACCTGACCCGCATAAATCCCAAAAGATTAACAAACAGGATATTTACTGTGGCAGGTAGAGGTAAGGCTTCCAAGAACAAATGGATAGCATCGGTGAAGTCAGATCTGGAACAACTAGGGATCCCACAGCATAAAACACAAGACCGACTGCAGTTCCGACAAGCTTTCCGACAGGGAGTTTTCCCAGTGTCCCTTACCAGTAAAAAGACCACAGGGACCAAATGGACAGAGGAGAGAAAGCTGGCTCATAGTCAGAAAATGAAAGAATTCTGGAAGAGAAAGAAGATCCTCACTGAAAAATAGCTAGTCCTTAGAAGGCCCAAAAAAAAAAAAAGTTTTTATATTGGAGATATTATTTGGATTTCGTTTTCTAACGTATTTATTAATACAAATCTCCAAACCATATAATATATAAAGCCTCAGAGACCATGCGGAAGAGGAGGTTGGCGTTTCTTGGATATTTGTACAGAATGAACGAAGACATATTAACAAAACAGATATTCAACTACCTCTGGAAGAAGAAGACTACAACAGCATGGATTAAAGAAGTTAGGAAAGATCTGGAATAGATGAAAATTACAGAATCCCAAATGTTAGAAAGAGGTACACTTAGGAGTAGAGTGGAAAGGTTTTAAGCTGAAGAAAGACCTAAGAGAAGCGGATGAACGTGGACAAAAGACCAAAAGAAGCAGGCCAATGAACACATGAAAGAGTACTGGAGATAGAGGAAACTAAAGGCAATGGAAAAGAATAAGAGGAAATAAAGTTGTAGCGTGATCCAAAGTGGTCAATTTAATAATAATAATTTTACAATAAGTAAAAAAAAAATGTAATAATTATAGAGAATAAGTAAATATGATTATGAAATCAAGCACAAACCAATTGTCCATTAGAGCACCCTCGTTCTCATTGTTTCCAGCCCAGACAGCAATGCTCGGGTGATGCTGAAGGCGTTGGATCTGCTGTTCTATTTCAACTTTCACATTGGAAATGTATTCATCATATACTGGATACATACTACATGCAAACATCATGTCATGCCACACCATTATCCCAAGGCGATCACATGTCTAACAAAATAATTTTATAGTAAAATAATTGCAGTACTTGTGTATCTGACATAGATTGAATACCTCAAGCTATTTAGATAAAAAATCAACAAAAAAAAACTTATGTGACATAGAACATTGTTCAAACCTCAAAGAATAAGTCAGACTCGTATATTCCTCCACCCCAGACTCTTATCATGTTGGTGTATGCTTTCGCAGTGTCTTCCAGAAGAGACGGAACCCTCTTTTCATCTGCACTATGTTCTGGCATAACGCTTGAAGGAATCCAGTTTGTCCCTTTAGCGAAAATTGGTTTTCCATTTACCTCAATGTAAAACATCTTACCTATAATAAAATATTACTTTAATAAAAACATTTGTTTTTAAAATTTTACATACAAAAAAGAAGTTTTAGAGGTTTTGAACAGTTTTATGAAGTTTTTCAATATTAATTTCATTAAGATATGATAAGTCAAGGGGAAAAATCAAAGTCGTCTACTTTTTGTTTATTTTAATCTGGTGGGGCCATCTAATAGTATCGGAAGTGTACTTCATTTTCTTACATAATACTAGCAGGAAAAAAGCAATAGTTTAAATAAAATCAATAATTTAAAATCAATCATTAAGGTGGAAAAAAAAGTTGAAGTTCGGAGCGTCCAATCCATAGCCACTGGAGGATACTATTTTTTTTTCCAGGATCTAGTGATTTCCGAAGGCTGGAGGATATCCTTGGCCACTCTTTCCTGACAATTTTTTAAAAATCGTTTTTAAAAAGACACTCACTCTTCCCATTTAATACTCTTAACAGGACACTAAATAAAAAGGATACTGCTTTGAGATCTGTCAGGCTCTAACGTTTTTTTATTGTTGCCCTTTTGAAAATTGATTAAATATTTTTTTTTTTTTAAAAGGACACTTTCTTTCGTTTATTCCTTTGGATTTTGACTGTTTTGATGAGTGTTTAACATATTTGTTGGGAGGATAACCTCTCAACCCTATCCACCCATAGTAGGGATTCTAAGATGAACCCTGCATTAACTCCAAAGCCACATAAGTATACTATCCTTATTCCCATATACTGGCTAGGTAGGTGACTATCACGGTTTTTCTCCATGACCCTTCAATTTATTGGTCACAAACAAACAAGCACAGTACTACAGTGTTTTTTTCCCCCAAAAAATAAAGTTTGGTGGTGCCTCATTATTTCTGAGGCATTAAGAATTATTTTTTGGTTTTAAAATTTTTTGTAGATGCAAACGATTATCTGGGTAAACAATATTCTTTGTGAAATAATTTTATCCTTTTTGAAAATGGATCATGGTGAGTTAAATTTTAAATTTCATTTTTCTTAAAATTGATTAGGTTGGACTACCATGTCCCCCTCTCCCCCCCCCCCCCCCCGGCCCTTCATAAGTTAGAAAATAAAAAGATATCTGGGTAAACAATATTCTTTGTGAAAATTTTATTTTTTGATCCTTTTTGAAACTACCATGGTTCATGGTGATAAGTTAAAAATTTTAAACAATTTCTTTGTGAAATTTTTCTTTTTGAAAATGGTTGATTAAATTTTAAATTTCATTTTTCTTAAAATTGTTGGTTGGACTACCATGTCCCCCTCTCCCCCCCCCCCCCCCCCGGCCCTTCATCAGTTAGAAAATAAAAAGATATCTGGGTAAACAATATTCTTTGTGAAATAATTTTATCCTTTTTGAAAATGGATCATGGTGAGTTAAATTTTTTTTTTTTTTTTTTTTTTTTTTCTCGTTTATTGATATTTACAACTGTACAAAAACATATACATCAAGTAAATGTGTTAATAGAGAATACAATGGCATGTATATAACTTGTGAAGAACAACTCAGTAGTAGCACTTCAATAAAAATCTACACTATAAGGTCTCTAGGCCATCTTCTTTTCAGACGCCTCGTTTGTCCAAGTGGAGTCCAAGGTAGCGGATCTGTTCAACAGGGATTAATGGAATATCATTAAAGGATACTGTTGGACAGGAAGTCATAGGTTTACGACGAAGGGTAAAGGTTATTTGTTGGGATTTATTTGGATTTATTTTTATTCTCCAATTTCGACACCATTCTTGAATGTTAGTAATATGAGATTGTAGTGATTGGGATGCAATGAAAGGATCATTATTTACTGATAACACGCATGTGTCATCAGCGTAAGTGGTGAGGACAGTGGTAGGATGAGTCGGGATATCAGCTGTATAAACTGTGTAGAGGATGGGACCAAGGATACTACCTTGAGGAACGCCAGCGGATTGGGTGAAGAGAGACGAATTGGAAAATTTATGATTTACTTTGAAGGTTCTATCAGTCAGATAGGATCGAATAATAAGGAAATATGTAGAAGGTAGGAATTTACGGAGTTTGTAAAGCAGTCCCGGGTGCCAAAACTCGGTCAAACGCCTGTTCCACATCGAGAAAGGCTCCGGTGCAGTACATTCCGCGCTCCAATGCAGAGGAGACAACGTCCACCACACGATGGCATTGCTGGATTGTGGAGTGTGATGTTCGGAATCCAAAAACTGATGATCTGGGATTACATGATGGGAATTTAGGATAGGATACAAGCGTTTTAAAATTAGTTTTTCAAGGATTTTACCCATGATCGGGAGAAGGGAAATAGGACGGTATGAGGATGGGAGCTCAGGTGGCTTTTGGGTTTTGGAATCATTTTAACTATAGATAATTTCCAGGAGTCAGGAAAATGTGTAGTACGCAGCACAGCATTATATATATATGTTAGGAATAGGATGGCTTTTCGAGGAAGAAGTTTTAGGATATGGGATGTGATTAGGTCGTGTCCTGGGGCTTTGTTTGAAGGTAATCGTTGGATTATGTTTGATATCTCGGAAGGATGAAATGCTTTAGGAGGAGGAGACAGTTGGAGTGGAATATTTAGTTCTGCTTCAATACATTCAAGGTGATTGGGATTGAAGATGTCAGGGTGTGGGCTAAATGATTTAAAGAGGTGTTGTCCGAAAATTTGGGATTTTTCTTCGTCAGATCTTGTCCAGGTTTGAGAACCTGTAAGGAGAGGGTGATTAAAGTTCTTGTACTTTAGAAGTTTTTTCGTAGTCATCCATAATGATTTGTCAGAAGTGTTAAGTCTTTCAGTATGGTTTTGCAGGTTTTGAATTTTGAATTTTCTTATTTCTATCTTAAGTTTGTTAGTTAAATTGTTGAATCGTTTTTTGTCGGATGGGTATCTGGTCCGGTGCCACTTCGCCCTTGCTCTGCGTTTTTCACTTAATAAGGTGCGTATATGCTGTGGCAGATTATTCTGTTGAGTTCTATGATTTTTCCGGTGTGAGGTATTTTCATGTATACTAATTCGTATTGATGTTGTAAGTTTGTCAACTGCTAAGTTTATGTCTTCTTTTGTTTTAAGGGGAATTTTTAAGTCCATCATCAGTTAGAAAATAAAAAGATATCAAAAAAATAATAATAATGGGTAAACACCAGTATTCTTTGTGAAAATAATTTTATCCTTTTTTGAAAAAAATGGATCATGGTGAGTTAAATTTAATAAAAAAAAATTTCATTTTTGCGGCCATAAAATTGATTAGGTTGGACTACCTGTCCCCTCTCCCCCCCCCCCCCCTCGGCCCTTCATAAGTTAGAAAATAAAAAGATATCTGGGTAAACAATATTCTTTGTGAAATAATTTTATCCTTTTTGAAAATGGATCATGGTGAGTTAAATTTTAAATTTCATTTTTCTTAAAATTGATTAGGTTGGACTACCATGTCCCCCTCTCCCCCTCCCCCCCTCCCCCGGCCCTTCATAAGTTAGAAAATAAAAAGATAAGGTATTTTTCAGCTTCAATCTTGAGATCCACATATCTCTTGAATTTCTATTATTCATGAGAAGGATACTAAAAAGCATACCTATATTTTTTAAAACTTTAATTGGGGCTTAATGTCCTTATATACTCTAACTAAGGTAGGAATGAAAGGTATGGCAGGAAGGTCTAGATTCATTTCATGAATTCGTCACAAAATAAATTTCAACCTGCCCAGGTGTCCAAGGGTCCATTCGAGCCCATGACCTTCAGTATTGAGGGAGCTGAGACCCTCAATACTGAAAACTTGAGATTTTGATAGCGAATTGAAGAATTGAAAAAAAAAAAAAATAAATAAAAAAATAAAATAAAATCAATATGGCATATGGGAAAAAGATTTATTTCTTTTTAATAGCATATCGATGAGGCACAAATTGCCACAACTTTGTGTCATCCTATTTTTCCATTTGAGACACAATTTAATGTTGTCCTGCCAAAAACATAGCTAGAATTTTTTCAAAGATGAAAAAAAATTGTCTTAATTTATTGAGTTAGAGGTTATCTAAAAAGAAAATCTTATTAAATAGTTTTATGTTCAAAATTTTATTGAACAATTACGATTGCATAAAAAAAAAAAAAATACATAGGTACAAATACAAAATATAAATATTGAACAAAATTCTTGAATGAAATAAAGGTTCTGATTCAACTAACATAAAAAAAATATATATGAAAGATTTTATGGATGAAAAACTCAGTAGTATTCAAGATTTCAACAGAATTTTCAATCTTTTTGGTAGGTACCAAAGGTTATTAATAAACATGTGATTTTACGATATGTTAAAAGGGGTTGGCTTTGTCCAAAATTTTAAAAACAAAAGCATTTTGACAACTTTAGTCTGGGTCCCAAATCCTGTAAAGAAAGTATGGATGGACATGGGGCTACATTGCTACCCCGAAAAAAAAACAAAAAAAAAACTAAAATAAAGACCATGGATTCATCACATGGATCTAACATTAGAATAATGGAATATTTTATAGAGGAAGAGGTGAGCATATTTTAGTTGCCAAACCATAGAACATTTTAATATTTTAATTTCTCAGAATTTTTATTTGTAGTTCATTTTAAAATATTAAACTCACCTTTCAAAACTTCCGGCTGCTTGACTTTTACGGTTCTAAATCCAATATTGATAGTTTTTTTTGACTGTTTAAAAATTGTATCGACTTTGTAAAGCTTTTGTTCACCGTATCCATTAGGCCACCACAATTTTACTTCATCCTGGAAACATGTAAGTTTATTGTTTATTTTTCATTACAAAATTCAAAAACTATTTTATTACAATTTTGTACATGAAATAATATATTTTATTTTACTACAACAAAAATTAGCAGCTTGAGGTAAAGGGGACATAAAAGGTCTATTAAAAGATTTAGTGAATGCAATCGTAATCTAGATAAAATAATAACATGATTTCATGTTATTTATAAAAAAAAAAAATTAAATAAAAAATATATTTTTAGTCTATAAGCCAGTTTTTAGGGCCTGATATTATTTAATACCTTTAATTTTTTTTTTTTTTTTTTTTTTTTTTTATGTAACATTTAATTATTCTCTTATAATTAAATACTTTATTCCATATTTTTATTTTCATGAACCTATTGATCATTTCAAATATATATTTAATTTATGTTTATCAATTTCATTTATTTATTATTATTTCTTCTTTCAAATATCTATTCTTGTATCTCTAAAGATGGTTCACAAATTTATTGTCAAATTTAAATAAATTTCTTTAATATATATATTACATATTGGTTTTATTAACTTGAGCATTCATTAAAAATATATATTGTTTTCAACATATAAAACATTTAATTAAAATAAATTAAACTTAAAATTAAGATTAATAATAATTAATCTTACTTAATAATGTTCACTTTAAACCATGAATTTTGTTTGGTTGTGTGATGGGTTGATAGCCAATGAAACAATAGTGCTTTGTCATCAGGGTATGTTGCTGTTGATGTATTTGGCTGTGGCGTGGGTGTATAAATAATGTATAATAGCAGAGGGAGTATTGACCCATGTGGTACTCCATTTTTCACAGATTAAATAGAATAGATATGAGAGCCTTGTCAGACAGAGAAAACTATATGATAGAAAATATTGAGGGATAAGATAAAAAGAAGAAGGAAAAAAAAAAAAAAATTCAATTTAGAAAGAAGTTGAGCTAAATGCTGTCAAATATTTGTACCACATACAGAAATGCACCTGTTAACACCACCATATTAAATATATATTTAGTTGTGTTACTTTTGTTGTACATTTAAGACACTTATTTTTGTTGTTGACAGATTATATTTAATTAATAATGTGATAAAGAGTGAACTAGGAGTTGGTTACTAGGGCAACTTATGGTAGTTCCTAGGTAACAGTTCTAATTTATAATCAGATGCAGCTAATTAATGTGGCAGATCTGTCAAAAATGGCAACTTGTTAATTGCACTGTCAAATCTCTTTTGGTTTTTGAACTTTTTTCATTTATTACTATTGAGGGCAGATATGTATGTGCCTAATAAGTTTTTACCACTTTTGATTACCAGCAGCGTCCTCAACTTCTTAAAACATTTAACTTTATTATTATTTTTTTTTTATCTGGAACGAACAAGCAAATCAATAGGTTTTTAAATTATATAAAAGTTCACCCATCAATTAAAATAACATTAGAATTACAGGAAAACAAAACTATAAACATTTTAGACTTAGAAATATCAATAAAAAATGAACTACATGAATTGAATGAATGAATGATTTACCATATTTCAAATAGACCACTAAATGAACAAAATTATATATATATATATATATATATATATATATATATATATATATATATATATATATTCACTTCTATTTTTTAAATCCACACCTGTCAAAAATGATTTTACGCATTTTAAATTTGTTTCCAGAGGGACAGAAAAACCTAGCAGACATAGGGAAAATCTAATGCCGGCATTCACACTCGCCTAAGGTCGCCTCCGCTCACCAGCCCTCCGAAAAAAGTCGATCTCTAGGCACGAGTAAAAAGACCCGAGAAGAAACGAGCGACGAGGCGAACCGACCCAGTACACACTCGCCTAAGCTCATGATTCATCTGGCGAATGGCGAGCCGCTTCTGTTATTCACATTTAAGTTTCTTTTAATCACATTTTAACGCTTCCGTTATTCAATTTCCAGTTCCTTACTAACCTTGCTGTGGTATAGTTACTTTTTCTATTAAAATTAAGAGGAAATGGGATAATGGAGGAGTTATACATTTTTTGGAGGCTTACCAGGATGAATCAGTTATTTGGGATCCGACCAATAAACAAAAGAAAAGTGAATGATGCGTGGGTTCGTCTAAGTGAGTTCCTAAATCGGCCAGCCCAAGCACTAAAGAAAAAAATATTCCTTAAAGGCTTCGTTTAGCCAATTTATTTGATTCATTTAGCCAATATATTTTATAAATATTGAAAAAAAAAAAAACTATATATATATGTATATATATATATATATATATATATATATATATATATACACAAAAAAAAAATCAATAAATCCTAAAAAATTATTTAAGTGGGTTTTTACAACTTCTAATTACCGGAATTCTAAGTACTTAATTAATGTAGCTGCATTTTCTTCGAAAATTCGCTTAAAATAAATAATCATTCAGAAAATATGAAACAAAATTGGACTTATCCAGTCTTGTTCCGATGAATTGTTTTAATGCACTATCTCAGTTTTTTCTCAAGATTTTTGCAATTTTTTCTTGGTTACTGGGTTTTTTTCTTGGTTACAATGTACACATACCTATAATATGCGTAGGCTGCTATAGCTGCAACTGCTGTAACCAGAATCCTCACACCCATCTTCATCAACTACCAATAAAACACTAGGTTTAGCTTATAAAACTGAACAACCCAACTTCTACAATGCTCGCCTTCCTTCGTCCACGAGCCACTCGGCGAGTGTGTACTTGCACCATTCGTGTACACAGCTCGCTTCCGCTCGGCTCGGGTGGCCTCGTTGACGAGCGCCTCGGCGAGTGTGTACTGCCGGCATTAGAATGCTATTCTAGATGCCAATAGAAATCACACTACATGCTTTTGTAAATTGTACTTCAATGTTCCAAGTTTTATTTTATTCAATAGGTATGAAATTTTTGTTGTAATATTAAATAGACATAGTATTCTAAAAGTAGAGAAAAAAAATAGCTAGAAAAGAAATGAATAAATGTGTATAAATTTATTATTTCTATAAACAGCCTCTAAATGAAACGAACAACAATTTATAACAAAAATGACAATAGTAAAAAGCCTGATAAGCCATAAATAAGTAGCAGGGTGTGCGAATGCTTTAACTAAAAACTAATAGTATTATGTTATTAATAGTCGAATAATATTATATAAATAATAAAGGAAGTGTATCATTTATATGTATGAATATAGTATATGATAATATAACATAGTATATTGTATGGATAAGCAACATACTATAAGTATAAGGAATTTATAAGGAGTATAAGGAATTTATTTTATGTTTAAAAGTGATAGAATAATAAATGAAAATTCTGTGGTTGCTTTTTGCTAAAAAGGCGGACCGTAGTGAACAGAGGTGAGAGAATTTTAAAGGCTGGAAAACATATGGGCTAAGTTAAAATATGGTGATAAAGGAAAAATTGAGTTATAATTTCGAATGTTTACCGCTAGAATGCGCGTCGGTTAAACGGTTACCAGTTACCAAAAAGTAACAGTTAAAAGGGACAAGTAACACCGAAATTATGCAGTAGAAACTAAATAACTAGTATATAAGTTATAAAAATAATACCTTGGGAAGCAAAAATGTAATGGAATGATTCTGCTTATTGGCCACATAGACAGTTATAGGAAGTGTGTATTCTGTAAAAGCAGTCTCACTCCAGTAAAACAGTGCTACAAGCTTGTCTCTGTATTGCAACAGCGAAGGTGCGAACCACACATTTAGTGTGACCTCCCACATGTCCTTCAATGGTTCTGTCTTCACTGTAACGGATTCGATTTGTGGTCCATCTGTGAAAACTATCTCTACGGGTTTCCTAAAAAAACAACAAAAAAAAAAACATTTTTTTTTAAAATTTATTTATGTATTTATTGATATTTACAACTGCACACATTATATACATCAAGTAAATGTGTGGGAAAATAATTACTGTCATGTAAATTAGACTTTTGTAATTGATGGGAATCTTAGAGCGTTTGTCTAGTGAATGATGAAGATGTCGAAAACGACGAGCATTTTCTTGTCGCTTTAGGCTTGTATGTGGTTTCAAAGTTGAACGTTTGTCCAGTTGGAATCATAGGTTGCGGATCCGTGGAAAATTATTAAAGAATACTGCAGGTTTACGGCAGAGGGTAAAGGCTATTTGATGAGATTTGTTTCGATTTATTTCAATTTTCCAATTTTGACACGATTCATAAAGGTTTTTGACAAAAGGTAAAAGTGATTGAGATGCTATGAAGGGATAATGTCTTACTGATAATACATAGGTGTCATCAGCGTACGTGGCGAGAACGGTTTTGAGATGAGTCAGGATGTCAGCTGTAAATACCGCGTATACGATGGAACCTAGGATAATGCCTTGAGGAACATGAGCAGATTAAGTCAAGTATCCCCAGTCAACTCGTAAGCTTTTAGTATCCTCCCTAATATTTCCTTAGCTTGATTATGGTTGTCTATTTTATGGTGGTCGGCGGTTCTCGAAGACAGATTGAAACGAATTATGAACTGCTTTGCCAGATTTGTCTTCGATATACCAAGACTCCTTTTCCTTCCTCTATTCCGAATTAAACTGGCTTTTATCCCACATTCCGTAGAAAATATTTCCATGGGACATTCCTTTACCAAATTATCAGCGCCCTTCATCCTTCCTATATTTACAATATGCTTCAATTCAGATCTGCAGTCAGTTCAATGCACACAAGATCCCGTCTTTCCGATCTATATACCCCATCCCACAGAACTACTGCATTCCAGCGCTCTTTCCTATTCCGCTCAACCATCCTATGGAATTCTATTCCTTCTCATATTAGACAAGCGAAATCTCTGAAAACATTTAAATTCCTCTATTTCCAGTACCTCCTTCTTATCCAAGGTGACGCTTGCTAACAATCTACTTTCTCAATTAAATTATATCTCTTTCTGAAACACTTTCAATAACCATGTGCACAAATTAGACACCAATAAAAATAATTTTTCCTCACTCTGAATATAACATTTAGGCTCTTATATTGTATATTATAAGCATTGTATCAAAATAATCTATTTATTATTTTATTTGAAGGATGTTTTCTTATTTTCCTGTTTATATATTTAATTAGTATCTAAGTATACATTATCATTGTTGTATTATTATTTCTTCTTTATTTTATTTTATTTTTTTCATTTAATCTATTCATCATGTCTCTGACCAGATGTAACTAATTTCATTTCTCTCTGTACTAAGTTGCTTTATTTTTATTTATTTGAGAGTTTTGGAGCGTAAAACTTATTGGTCATCAACGCTCGTCTGTTCTCGGTGGAAATTTATCTATATTTTGTAATACAGCTTTTCTCTATAAAGCAGGGCTATTACTTTTTCAATAATTTTTTCGTCGTTGCCAAGCGCCTTTGAGATGTATTAAGGTATTCCTGATTCGGCAAGCTTTTTGGTGTAGTATGGGCATTCAGTAAACATATGGTTTATTGATAAAGCATTGCCGCATATTTCACTATTGGAAGGAGCCTCTTTGGTTATTAGGTGGAGATGTGTTATTCTGGAGTGGCCAATTCTTAATCGCGTTAGGATCACTTCTTCTCTGCGATTATTGCGGTAGGAACTGCTCCATGGTTTTATTTCCTTCTTAATAGCCTTGAGTTTACTCGGTGGGCTGTGATCCCACAATGCTTGCCACTCTTGGGATATCTTCTCTCTAAGTGGGCGTGCAAGTTCTATCGCCGTTAGAAAAATTTTGCCAGGTCCTGGGAGGGCTAGAGCTTCTTTGGCAGCTTTATCAGCCATATCATTACCTCTTATACCGATATGACTTGGTGACCAGATGAAGTAAACCAATTTTCCTCCTTCATATAGTTTTTTGACGAGATCCAGAATGCAACGTATTCCTATGTGATCTGAATACATGTTTATCATAGACCTCAAAGCGCTGAGTGAATCCGACACCAGGACAACATATTTAATGGGCGAGTTTAAGGAATATCGCAGAGCCATGGCGATTGCGTTAATTTCAGCCGTATAAATATTGCAGAGTTTGTGTAATTTGCACTTATGTGTTACTACTTTGTACTAAGTTGTTATTCTTATGGGACTTGGTCCCAGAATAAAATTATTTTTCTACTCTATTCTTTATGTGTGTGTGTGTGTGTGTGTGTGTGTGTGTGTTTTATTGCCTACCTGTAACGGCTATAATATAAGTAAACAAGTGTAAATCGACTTGAAATTGCATTTTAATGACTTGATACAGGTACTTAAAATTTGCTAAAATTATTTTCTCTCCAAATTGATGTGTCTCATTCAGGTTTATTGCTGCATGTCAATTTTTTTATGCTGGTCCAAAGCAAACTAATCTGAACTGGTCACTTTTTCAGAGGTCCGCTTTTCACGTGTAAATCCTAATTTACTAATTTACTCTTGACAACAAACTAAGTCAAATTCCAGACAAAACATTTTTCGATGACAACTCGCGGACCGCTGAATTATCGTTTCACCCGGATCCTATCAATCGTTGGACGCAAACTGAGTTGTGTCAGTAATGCAGCAAATACTTTGGATTATTCACATGATAAAAAATCAACACTTCTGTCATCTTACGGCCTAATATTGAATTATGAGTTGTGCTAGTATGGCTGCTGAAAAGAATGTGTATTTTTATATTTACACCTGTTCTTAGACCAAAACGCCTGTTTTTTGAGTAGTGCCCCTATTGCAGCCCATGGGCGATATGTATCACACACAATGAATGGTTGGGCACAAATGAAATTCCATTCATTTGCAACATATCTGAGAAGTACCTATTGTTTTAGAAGAATGTTTGTTTGCACAAGTGTAAATCCATCAAACCGTATTCTCAATGCAGTTTACATCTCTTCAACCATCCCTTGATAATAGTACAAAGTCCATTCAATACTCAGTTGACATGAAAATTTTTCCAAATGTCCACCTAGATTGGCTGTTCTTACCAGTGTGTGTCGTGTCGTTGCGTAAATGAAAGCTCATATGATCATATGTTTAATTTTTCAGAAGCTAAATTACTTGGAGCGTACTCACCAAAGGCCCACTGACGGGAAGGACGGACCCCAGTCCCAGGAGAAGGAGGCCTGCATCTTCCTGAGCATGTTGACGTGGCAGTCGCCATTGTAAGATGGAGGCGGGCAGTTGGGTGGCACCACGTAGCCCTGCTTCGACGTCAGCTTCTGGGCCTCTTCCACTGGCGACTTGAACTCCACCACAAGTTGGTTATTCCCAGCCTGAAGCGAATAAACGAGACACCAGTTGCATTATATAAAACTAAATCAATACCAAAAACAAAAAAAATATATTTTCCACATACCTATTATACAAAGGGTATTACAAAAATTTTGAATATACAATTATATATAAGGGGTGAGTACCTCTTAGTGTAAAAAAAAAATTGGGTGAAACTAAATCAAAAATGTAGAAAAATGCTGCAGATCTCATCTTTCTATTCCTATCAGTTGTAGACACACAATAAATCAATGACTTTTTTGAGGAAACCACGTTTTTTACCATAAAAGCTGTAATATCTCCACTTTGTTTAAACATTTTTCAAACTTTGACCTCATTTTCAAATTTAGCATTAAATTTCTATAAGAGCAGAGTACATGTAACCTCGAATTTTAGAAACTTGTGACCTAAAGAACAGCTTGATCTTCACTTTATTTAGGGAAGTTACAGTGTTTTATAATACTGTAAACGCTCACCGTTTTAAGAAAAAACTATCCACAAAACTGCAAATATCACAAAAACTTGAAAATTTAATCAGCTTTCATATGGTATGATCAAATTAATGATCCGTATCGATTTCATGAAGAAATTTACTTTTAAAAGCGGAAAAACATGGTGTTTTCATTTGACATAGAAATCAATTGCGTGGGTAAAAATAAGATATTATGATAATCGCTTAATGGAAATATGCGTTTTAAACATAATAAACTCTTCATTAGAATAAAAAGCAAAGAAAAAATTTATTGTTTTATAGAATAAAAAGAAAAAAATGTCAATAAAACGACAGCTGATCAAAGGATTTTATGTTGTTACATTTATTTATTTATTATTATTTAGGATTTAGTTTATTAGATTTTCATTTTTAAGGTTTAAAACCCAATGATAATGAACATAGACCTCAATTTCGCCGTTAGCTTCTGAATGCAGATGATGTTGAAGAATACCACTTTTATCCATGTATATCGTTGGTTTATTTTTGTATTGCTTTCGAATTATGTGGAGGAGCACCATGATGTTGGAAGATTATATTTTGCCGAAGTTCAGGTGAAATATCGTGATGATGTTGTGATCGGATATTTTGTAACAAATCCTAGTAATTCTCAACATTCAATCTGTTGGGCAAAGGATGTGTTTCCAATACTATTCGATGGCAGTAAAAAAATTAATAAACCAACGATACCCCACATCATCATCATCATCATCATCATCTTATGGCGCTTATGGTCCTTGTAGAACCCTGGCCTCCTCAACAATTCTCTGCCATTCAAACCTTTCTTCGGCAACCCTTCTCCATCCTTTCACACCCAGAGTCCGAAGATCGTCTTCTACATCTTCCAGCCAACGAAGTTGAGGCCTTCCTCTCCTTTTCATTCAACCCGGGTGCCCCTCCAGCATCATTTTAGGGAGCCTACTTGCCTCCATTCTTTGCAAATGCCCCAGCCATCTAATTCTGTCTCTTTTTATGTTGGCTAAAATATTTGGAGCAGCATATAGAGTTCTCAGTTCCTCATTTGTTCTCATTCGCCAGAGATTCAGTCCATACTTGGTTGGACCATATATTTTGCGAAGGAAAGGTAAAAATACCTTCTTCTGTAAAATCAGACCCATCTATCTATAAAATTCACCTCAAAAAGTTCTATTCTTCAATATCATCTGCATTCAGAAGCCAACGGCAAAATTGAGGTCTATGTTCATTATCATTAGGTTTTAAACCTTACATTGAAAATCTAATGAAATAGACCCTAAATAATAATAATAATAAATAAATAAATGTAATCACATAAAATCCTTTGATCTGGTGTTATTTTATTGTCAATTTTCCTTTCTTTTCTATAAAACAATTCATTTTTTCTTTGCTTTTTATACCAATGAAGAGTTTGTTATGTTTAAAATACATATTTTCATAATGAAATTATTATAATGTCTTATTTATAAAAGTAGCTGATTTGTATATCAAATGAAAACACCATGTTTTTCCGGTTTTAAAAGTAAATTTCTCCACTGAATCGATACGGAATCATCAATTAGATCATACCATATGAAAGCTAGATAAATTTGCAAGTTTTTGTGGGATTTGCAGTTTTCTGGATAGGTTTTTCGAAAAAAGGTGAGCGTTGAAGTATTATAAGACATTGTAATTCACCTAAATAATGTGAAGATCTAGCTGTTCGTAAGGTCCCAAGTTTGTAAAATTCAAGGTTACATGTACTCTGCTCTAATAGGAAATTTAATGCTTAATTTGAAAATGTGGCCAAAAACTGATGATTGTTCCGAGAATGAACGTTCTATTGAATGATCCATTGATGAATGTTCCAACAACATCCGATAAATTTCAATCACATATCACTTCCCTTGAAGAATGGTGTCATAACTGGAGAGTTAAGATAAATCCCAGCATATCTCAGCAAACCCTGCGTCGGAAACTTACCTCATCCTGTCCTCCTGTATTCATTAATGCAGTACCGTTAAATAATGTTGAACAGATACGATACCTTGGATGTTATCTAGACAAGAGACTCACATGGAACCCCCATACAAGATTGAAAAGACGAGAAGCTGCACGTCGATTTCGACTGTTCCAACAATTACATGACAAAACTTTCGATTTCTACAGAAAACTCATTTACATGACCATTATCAGGCGTATTCTACCAAATCATCATTTCCTTCCCGCATTCAATCACTCTACTCCAAAATCCTTCGAAAAATCCTTAATGCTCCTTACTTTTTCACAAATGAACTGATCCACAATGACCTTAATATCCCATATGCTCCTTATCCTTATCCCATATATCCTTAATATCCCATATGCTCCTTACTTTTTCACAAATGAACTGATCCACAATGACCTTAATATCCCATACGTCACTGATTAGGAACGCCTCACAATTACTCACCCAAATCCACTTGTTTCTCAACTTGCTTCCCATTCCTGGCAATCCTCCGAGGTGTTTGAAAAAAGAAGTCCTCGGGATTTTCTTCCATTGTAAAACTGAAGGCTTTACTCTGCTATTTATCAACAAAAATCACTTCCCATTCAGCGCTATTCGCATTGAAAAAACGTAATAAAACTGAAAAGATGATTTAGTGCCGAATAAACTACCTTTGTTTGGAATTTGAACGTCAACACAGTGTACCATTTAGGTAGAAACCTTGCATCGTGGGCATTTAGGTTTCTTCCCACACACTCCTGGACCTAAACGTTTCTTCACCCGGACATGAAAACTTTAATCATTATTTGGGTGATGTAATTCCTTCTCCCCCTAAAACGAATATGCTATCTAAATTTTAGTTTGAAGTGGGTTGAATATCAACATTAACTCAAATCCGACAAACAATCGACATAAAAGTTTTTTTCCCCTGGCTCCTTCATGTGTATTTATAGCATCATTTATATTTTTATTATCTACTTCTTTTTTTAACATTATTAGATAATTTCTTATTATCATTTCTTAGATTTTTTAATAAATATTGGAATCCTATAATGGGATGAATGTGTACTTAAGAGCACTTATTGTGAGACAATTTTATATCAGTCAAGATAAAAGATTTAAAAATATAAATTTTTACCACAAGCAGATGCTTGACGTTGATAGTGTAGCGGACGAACATATTGTTACATGACTGCACATGGCGACCATTCACATAAACTTCTGCGATAGTGTCAACTCCGTGAAGAACCAACCATACGTTCTTGTGTTTCAAATCATCAGATGAAACTGTAAAATAATAACTAAATTTAATGATTATAATTGAATTAAACTATTTAAAAATATGAATATAAAATTAACATCTATCCCAGCAATCTTTGTAACATCCTATACACAAACATTCTAAAATATATTAAAAAAATCTAAAAATACATTACCCACTCATAAACAAAATTAGATAGAATTTTCATAAATTAATAAATGAAGAAATCTCAGTTAAAATAACCTGAATAAAGGGACATGATGGGATTTATGGAAACGAACGGTCTGACGAACGAAAATATTTTATCATAAGTGCATTGTAACATTTTTTAATTAAAAATTTTTACCAATTTTTATTTTTAAAAATTTTTTTTATTGCTTTATTTGTTTATTCACTCATGTCTATTACAATCACAGACAATTACTGAATCTGTTGAGGGAAAATATATGTGGTAAGAAAGGCATGAGTGGGAGTAAAACCCAGCGGCACCTCAAGTCTTAATTTTTATTTATTTTTTTATTTTAGTCTAGGAGGTCCTTCATCCAGCTCCTTAGCCTTCTGTGGGTGTTGACTGGAAAATGTATTGCGGCCATTTATCGTGGAATCGTTTGAAGTAGCTTCGTATTTGTTCGTGAAATGTCAACATGCGAAGGGCAGTATGTAAAAATACGTTGCTTACGTACCAGGGTGCTTTTGTGATTGCCCTGAATGTCTTTGCTTGGAAGATGTGGAGTTTGTTAATATGTGTCTTTTTAGCTGCTCCGTATAAATGAGAAGCGTATGTCCAAATAGGTTTTAGTATGTAGGTCTTCATTTTTTTGTCTAACTGAATTTTTTGTAGTTGAAGGTTTGGAAAGGAGTGGAATAAACGTCTTAGCCTTTGGTCAGCGTTTTCCTTTATTTCTTGATAAGTCGACCCCATGTCATTCTTAGGTAAAACGTCAGACCAAGGTAGTGTATAGTATCAGTTTGATGAATCGGTGTGTTGTCAAGGAAAACATTTGGTTTAGTCTCAAGGCCGGTTTAGACGCACAAGCCAATTGCGCAAACTGGCTTGTGCAAGCCAGTTTGTGCAAATCAAGTTGATGCTGTTTACATGTTCAGTTCAGCTTGCAACAAGGTTGTGAAGTGAAAACCACTCTATTTTGTTGATAATGGAAAATTGCGACGAAGAACTATTAATTCTTGCAGCGGACAACAATGGTATAATATCCTTACGCCATCTTCAAATCGTTCAATCCTGAAAGGTTTCAAAATAGTATCCTTAAGGACAGAAACTAAAAGGAAAATAATGGCGGAACATCCTTCGGATAACTTACAAATCATTAAATCCTGGCAGATCTCAGAATAGTATCCTTAAGGACGAAAACTAAAATATGTATATGTGTGTGTGTGTGTGTGTGTGTGTGTGTGTGTGTGTGTGTGTGTGTGTGTGTGTGTGTGTGTGTGTGTGTGTGTGTGTGTGTGTGTGTGTGTGTGTGTGTGTGTGTGTGTGTGTGTGTGTGTGTGTGTGTGTGTGTGTGTGTGTGTGTGTGTGTGTGTGTGTGTGACCAACGATGTCCTTTCGCCATCTTATAATAGTATTCTTAAGGACTAAAAATAATAAAATCGTTAAATCTTGAAAGATTACAAAAAAAAAATAGAATCTTAAGGACGAAACCTGATTTGTTGGGAAGGAGAGTGGCCAGGGATGTCCTTCCGTTATCGTAAAAAACGTTATATCATGGAAGATTACAACAAAAAATAGTATCCTTAAGGAAGAAAACTAATTTGTGGGGAAGGAGAGTGACCTAGGATGTTCTTCGGCCGCCAAAAATCGTACTCAACACTCAAAATACAAAATGGAACAGGTGGTCGAAAGTAAAATGCGCATGCGCTAGGCTTAAGCATCGTTTACATGCTCATGCCAACACACCTCAAGTCGAATTTCTGTTCCGACATATTTTACTCTAGTCAAAATTTATGGTTTGCGCAAACTTCAAACCTACGTTTACAAGCTCCAATTTAACTGCACAAACTGGCTTGTGCGAGCCAATTTGCGCAAATGGCATGAACGTGTAAACCGGCCTTTAATATCTAATATACTAAATCTCAACGACATAAACTATAAAAAACAGTAATAGAAAAATAATATATAATTTAAAATGTCTTTTAATTTTAGGTGCTAAAAAAATTTAAAAATTGAGTTTCGTTAAAACTATAAAGAACACGTTTTTAAGAAAAAAAAAAGTTTCAACCAGGGAGTATATTATTTAAAAAACTTTCTCGCTAACTTTCACGAGCTAAGAATGGACACCGCTGAATATGAAACATAACGCTCCAAAAGTCGGTGGTGTCATTTTAGATGAGAGAAATAATATTTTTCACAAGATTAATTTTTTTTTTTTTTCAAGAACGTTTTTATATTTTAAAGTATTTCATTTTCCCTAAAACTGTTTAAATCAACTCGGAGAGGTTTCAGGAGCACGTACTCACTGCACTGATCGACGTATTTGAACAAACATTACTGAACGATGTCGAAATTTCTTCGATATACTCCGAAAAGCAATTAGCTTCAGAAAATATATCCTTTCCACTTCATATGGATTATGTAAGATGAGTGGTATTCAATCAACCTTTGTTTATTTATATAAATCATACATGCCATTACTAATTGAAAGGTTCATATATTTCATCAGAATTACTAAAACTGTTTGTAATAATTGTGAAATATATTATTATTATTATTATGTAATATAATTTTAAATGAAATCTATTATCTATTATCTACAGGGTGAGTATCTCTTAGTGTAAAAAAAAAAAAAAAAAAAATGGGTGAAACTAGATCAAAAATGTAGCAAAATGCCGCAGACCTCACCTTTCTATTCCAATCCGTTGCAGATATACGGTAAATTGAAGACTTTTTTGAGGAAATCACGTTTTTTGTCATAAAAGCTGCAATTTATCCATTTTGTTTAAATATTTATCAAACTTTGACCTCATTTTCGGATTTAACATTACATTATCTATAAGAGCAGAATACATGTAACCTTGAATTTTAAAAACTTGTGACCTAAAGAACAGCTTGATTTTCACCTTATTTAGGTGAAATTGAGTGACATTTACAATGTCTTATAATACTTCAACGCTCACCGTTTTTCGAAAAAACCATCCACAAAACTGCAAATCTTACAAAAACCAGATCAGAGTATTTTATGCTTTTGCATTTTTTATTTATTATTTAGGATGCACTTTATTATTAATATTATTATACATTTAGATTTTTATTGTAGGGTTTAAAACCCAATGATAATGATCATAGACCTCAATTTTGCCGTTAGGTTCTGAATGTAGATTGTGTTGAAGAATATCACTTTTTGAGGTTAATTTTATGAGCAGATGAGTCTGTTTTTACAGGGAAGGCATTTCTACCTATCCATGTATACCAATGGTTTATATTGGTATAGCTTTCGAATAATGTGGAGGAGCACCATGGTGTTGGAAAATAATATTTTGACGAATTTCAGGTGGAATATCGTGATGAAGTTGTGGTAGGATGTTTTGTGAGAAATCTTAGTAATTTTCATCATTCAATCTGTTGGGCAAACTATGATTTTCCAACACTATTCGACAGTAATACAAAAATGAATAAACCAACGATACCCCAAATGGTGAGGTAGAAATGCCTTCCCCTGTAAAAACAGACCCATCTATCCATAAATTCACCTCAAAAAGAGGTATTCTTCAATATCATCTGCATTCAGAAGCTAACGGCAAAATTGAGGTCTATGTTCATTATCATTGGGTTTAAAACCGTAAATTGAAAATTTAATAAAATAAATCCCAATAATAATAAATAAATAAATGTAATAACATAAGATCCTCTGATGGTGTCGCTTTACTGACAGTTTTTCTTTATTTTTTAGTATTTAAGTTGTGATTTGATATTAAACAATACATTTTTTGTCTTTGCTTTTCATATCAATAAGGAGTTTTTTTTTGTTTAAAATACATATTTCCATTAACCGATTATCATAATGTCTCATTTACAAAAGTAACTGATTTGTATGCCAAATGAGAACACCATGTTTTTTCGGTTTAAAAAGTAAATTTCTCCATAAAATCGAAACAGAATCATTACTTTTAACATATCATTCGAAAGCTGATTAAATTTGCAAGCATTTGTAAGATGTGCAGTTTTGTGGATAGTTATTTTCGAAAAATGGTGAGCGTTGATGTAATATAAGGCATCACATGAGATTCGCATGATGGTATAGAGGATTCAATACAATTAGGAATAATGAATTAATTGCACTTATTTTGGGATTATTTTATTAGAAAACTAGTTTCCAATGCTCAAGAGATATCTGTTAGACCTCCTCAGAACTGAAGATGAATGTTTAGCATTCGAAACTAGTTTTCTTATAAAACAATCCCAATAGAAGTGGCAATTATTTCGTCAATCCTAATTATAGAGCATTGTAACTTCCCTAAATAAGGGGAAGATCAAGCTGTTCTTTAGGTCCCAAGTTTGTAAAATTCTAAGTTACATGTATTCTGTTCTTATAGGAAATTTAATGTTTATTCCAAAAAAATGGTCAAATTTTTAAACATGTTTAAACAAAGTGGAGATATTACAGCTTTTATAGCAAAAAACGTGGATTCCTCAAAATATTTTTTGAGCTATCGTATATCTTCAAAGGATTGGGATAGAAAGGTTAAGTCTGCGGCATTTTTCTTCATTTTTGATCTAGTTTCACCCTTTTTTTTTTTTTTTTTTTTTTTTTTTTTACTAAGAAAGACTCACCCTAACACCATCCCGTAAACTCCAAACACACACACTTCCCTTGAAGAATAGTTTCATAACTGGAGAATTAAGATAAATCCCAGCATATCTCAGCAAACCCTGCGTCAAAAACTTAACTCATCGTGTCCTGTATTCTTTAATGCAGTACCGTTAAATAATGTTGAACAGGTACGATACCTTGGATGTTATCTAGATAAGAAATTCACATGGAACCTTCATATAAGATTGAAAAGAAAAGAAATTGCACTTCGATTTCGCCTGTTCCAAAAATTACATGACAAAAACTTTCGATTTCGACTGTTCCAACAATTACATGACAAAACTTTCGATTTCGATTGTTCCAACAATCACATGACAAAACTTTCGATTTCTTCAAAAAAACTCATTTACATGACCATTATCAGGCCTATTCTACCAAACTAAAACAATTCCTTCCCGCATCCAATCAGTCTACTCCAAAATCCTTCGACAAATCCTTAATGCTCCTTACTTTATCACATATGAACTGATCCACAATGACCTTAATATCCCATATGTTATTGATTAGGAACGACTCACAATAACTCACCCTAATCCACTTGTTTCTCATCTTGCTTCCCATTCCTGGCAATCCTCAGAGGCGTCTGAAAACAAATGGCCACGGGATTTTCTCCCATTGTTAAATTGAAGGCTTTACTCTGCTATTTACTAACAAAAATCACTTCCCATTTAGCGCTGATCGCATGAAATAAACGTTAAAAATTGAAGAAACGTAATAAAACTGAAAATATAATTTTGTGCTCAATAAACTACCTTTGTTTGGAATTTGAACACAGTGTACCATTTAAGTAGAAACCTTGCATCGTGGGCATTGAGGTTTCCTCAAAAAACTCTTTGAATTATTGTATATCTGCAATGGATTGGAATAGAAAGGTGAGGTCTGTGGAATTTTTTTTCATTTTTGATCTAGTTTCACCTATTTTTTTTTTTTTACACTAAGGTGTACTGACCCTGTATATGTTTTAGATAATAAATGCTATTTGTTGTTTACTTATTTATTTCTTGAATATATATATTTTTTTAAAATAGATTTAGCTTGCTTTTTTAGCTCTAATTTGTATTAATTTTTTGCAATAGTAAATTATTTTTAAACCAAGGTACATATTGGTATCGATAAGAAATTTTAATTTAATAAATTAAGGGGATCGATATCGGTACCGAGAATGGAAAAAAATTGGTACCGATACAACACTAGCTAGTATTATTTTCCATCAAGCATCATAATTAATCCTTGATGTTCCAAATTTCATATCACCGAAAACCTGGAAATTTTTTTATTTATTTAATTATTATTAGTAAAGAATAATGAATAAATAAATTAATTTATAAATTTATCACAAATTAATTTTGAAACAAATACTTCAAGTAAAATCAAAATTCCCAACAGTTTGCATTGATAAGATTTGAGTTATTGTTATCGTGTTTAAATTTACATCATTATTAAAACAAGGAAGTATTCGCTGTCTTTTCCCAACGGGAGTTGATTGGTTGATTTGACAAACATGCAGAAACAAAAACTCAAATGTTTTACCTTTTAATTGATAATTAAGAGCACATTCGTTTTCAATTCGACATAACTTTTTAAATAAATTGACTTTTAATGTGGAAAGCTCTTAGCGCTTGTTCTGCAAATTCAACTGCGCATTATATACCCAAGATTGATTAAATTTTGCTACACCAAACATTTTTTAAAACACCGAGGTATCAGCCCGGTGGGGAAAAGAAGATAAACATACTAGTCCAGCAAAATAAGGCTCCAAAAGGCCGTTTTCAAGAAAAAAACTGCGGAACTTTTATTCTCAACGGATCTTTATGTTTTTTGAGGTGCTGAATCCGAATATGAAGTTTGCTACCACGGCAACTATCGGCATTTTTTGTGTTATTTTATCTATAACACGATAACGAAGCTTTTTTCGAAGAAAGTCTTCGCATGTTAATTGTAGCTGGAACTAGTATCTACATAAAGAAACAAAGAAATCCAAAATCAGACCATTTTTCGCGAAGTTACATAATTGGGGAAAAATGGAAAATATGGTCAACTTTCCGTCAGTCCCACAGCTCCGCGAAATCACGTTTGTCGTACTCTTTTGGCTATAACTCTGAAACTATTTTTCCGATACAACATTATTTTTTTTCATCTTAAAGCTGATTAAATTCACTATAAGAATCTATAAATGAAGTTTTAATCGAACCCCGTAAATGTACATGCCAGCCCGCTAATAAAAACGTACTGTTGTAAAATCCAAGTGTTTTTTGGCACATTTGTCGTTTTAGCTCCTCAAATATTTGTTCGATCCCAAATTTCTTTTTTCTATCTCAAAGCTGATCAAATTCGCTACCAAATGCTATATATGTAAATTATATTAAATCCTGTAGGGGCTTTTAAATCAGGGACGGGGGCTTTTAGTATGTTTACCTTTTAAATACTCCTAACGAAGCCCTGAGGTAAAAAATAATCGCCTATTTCATGCACTCTACAATATGTTTATTGACTGGACTATTTGTCGAATCTCTGTTTCTCACTACAAATCCTTACTTATCGCCCATTATCATTCAACTGAATTTGAAACGCAAAATATCGTAGAAAAACTTCACAAAGCACTCTAGAATCTTCTTCCGAAGTCCGTTCCTCCGAAGCATTTACTTTTACTGAAGTACTACGAAAAATTTAGAAATTAACAAAAAAAAAAAAAGACTCATCGTTATGAACTTTTCACGGCTGAGTTTCTTCTTAAAATACCGAAAAAAGATTTAGTATTTCTTATAACATTCTACAACCAAATTCACCATAAAATTTCACATTGGCGTGGCCATTATCATTCATCATTGTCATGGTTAGTTTTTATTCCATGCAAGTGTTAAGATACCACGATAGTGTTCAAAAATTCATTTTTAAATAATTTTTAGAAAACTGTGGCCAAAATCGAGTGTGATATTGATATTGAAAGTGAATCGATGTGATATTATTTAAATTATGTGATGAAAAAATACTTCAACATTAGATAAAGACTAATATTCGTTTTGAAGCAGGGATGTTTCATGTTTTATTTATTTTTTACTACGGAACCTTGAACTACTAATATTTCTTTTTCATATTCTCATTTATAAAGTCATATTGGTGTTAGTCCAGGCAACGAAGGATTTTTAGAGGAGTTAATTCATGTAGAAGCCAATTTAGTACCAATGGCACAGTTGTAGGGAGAGGTGTCCTTAACAACATACTAAAAGTACTGGGGGGGGGGTGGAGCTAAGGTTGGGGGGGGGTTCTAAAGTTCGGTTTTTTCAGTTTTTTGTTAATAACTCGAAAACTGTTTCCTTAAGCGAAAATACGTTTATGTACTAAATTAATTTACATAAAATTGTTTACAAATAAGGTTCTATACATTGTTTTTCTGGGATCAATGCTTAAGAAGATATTGTGGGGGGAATATGGAAAATGTTAAAAAAACACGTTTTTATTGTTCAAATTTATATATTTATTGTTCAAATTCCAATGTTTATAGTTACATATGAATAGTTTATTATTATTAATTGAATGCTTATTGCTAAAAATAAAATTATTGTCGTTAAGCCTAATATGCTTATTATAGTACTTGCGGTAAGTAGCACTTTTCCTCAAAAACACGTTTGTCGGTACACTTTTGGCTATAACTCCGAAACAATTTGTCTAATCTCGATTTTTTTTTTTTTTTTGCATCATAAACCTAGTTAAATTTATAATCAGATACTATATATTAAGTTTGAATTAAGTTAAGTGAAATATCAATTCAACCTCGCTGAATTCCGCGTACTGTTGTGAAATCCTTATTTTAGTGGACATTTCTCGTTATAACTCTAAAAATATTTGTTCGACTCTGAATTTCTTTTTTCCATTTCATAGCTGGTTAAATTTGTTATTAGATTCTATTTATCAAATTTTGATAAAATTCCGTGTAATACCCTTGCCAGCACGCTAACAACTGCGAACTGTTATAAAATCTAGTTTTTGTTGGCATATTTTCTCTATAACCCCTTAACAATTTGTCCGATCCCAAATTGCTTTGTTTCATTTTAAAGCTACTTAAATTATCTATCAGGTCCTATCTTTTTATTATATTCCGTGTAATACCCATGCTAGCACACTAAATGTGTATGTTTTAGCAAAACATGACATTTTTGATATGTTAAGTGCGCTGGCGTGGATGTTTGTTTATTTCGTTTAACGTCACTTTATGCTGCTATGGCTAATCGGACGATGCTACGGTGGGAGTCCTAAATTTTGCCTATCCAGGTATAATTAGGATAGGGATCTTTAACGAGTACCTGACATCGCACAGGCTCGGGACCCCCATTTTACGTCCCTTCCGAAGGACGGCATAGCTAAAGATTTTTTACTCCCTTTAAAAAATCCTGAGGTCATCTGCCGGGCTGCGAACCCGCGATCTTGGGTTTAGTAGATTGCTATGCTAACCACTACACCACAGGTGACCCTCTGGCGTGGATGTTTCACGGACTTTAAAATTTGATATATAGGGTCTGATAGCACATTTAACCAACTATGAGATGGAAAAAAGAAATTCGGAATCAAACAAATATTTTTAGAGTTATAACGAGAAATGTTCCGAAAAAATAATAAAATTCCTTCTGAATACTTTTTCATCACTATTTTAGTCATGGTAAGCCAATGTTAAAAAGTTACGGGGACAAGAATTAAATAACTCGGGGATTGGTTTCTTGGGCATTATAATACTGAAAAATACATTTTCACTTTCTTCCACTATCATACTTTAATATTACTACCCATTAGTTGAGTTAGTTTCGCTCTATAAAGTAATAACTATTTACATAATTGTATATCCAAGCATAGGGACAAGCCACGACAATGTTAAACAACGTAGAATAACCTAAAAATCTAACCCTAAAACAATAAAATTCCAAATAGTTTCAGTTAATATCATAAATTCACATAACATGAATCGATTTGGAAACAATATTTTCAACATAGTTTACTTCATTGAATTTTAATGGGCACGGGACTCAAATTTGCCAGTAGTTTGAGAATCAGCCATATATGTACTGCACTCGATCCAAAACAATATGCTTTTGGGGCATTTTTAAAAGTGACCCAAGCTTTTGAGAGAGTGTGACATCGGGCCAGGGCTGGAACTAGAAGATTTTTCAGTGAGGGCAAAGATCAGTTTGCCGCCCCCTCCCCCACCATTAAAATACAATACCTCCGTAGTTCAGTATAATAAAGTTTATAAATTATGAAGAAAAAAATTAAACAATATCGATTGTATTATTATTGTTTTGAAAAGGTTATTAATAACTTACTTTTCTTATAAACTTTTCAAATTGTGCCGCCCCCTAAAATCTGCCGCCCGGGGCATGTGCTCCCTCTGCCCCTTCCTAGTTCCGGGCCTGCATCGGGCTCATATTTTAATTATGAAACTAAAATAATAATTTTCTTATAGATTTACTAGATTTATGTATTCTATACAGTTCTAAATATCAATAAATATATATATGGAAGGGCCTATGTAACATTTAGTTTAAAACAAAAATGTTGATAGTGACGTCAATGGAGGAACCACGCCCTGGGCCACTTGGATATCAAACTAATTAATTAATCATGGGTACAATTCTATATTTGTCATGAATTCTCATTTTTTTTTTTTTTTTTTTTTTTTTTTTTTTTTTTTTTTTTTTTTTTTTTTTTTTTTTTTTTTTTTTTTTTTTTTTTTTTTTTTTTTTTTTAATTTCTCATAACTTTTTCCAAATCAATTTTTTTTTACAGATAACTCATTCCGAGTTGGAAACTAATGATAAGCAATCTAGATAAGAAGCGAATGACAGCAATATTTTGTTTTAATCGCCTTAATTACTTTTTTTTTTATTTACAACTGTTTTATTAACGATATGCTGTAACTGAAACCAATAAATTATCCTGATTAACAATTATACCATTGTGTATAAAAATGATAATATAACCATATACACAAAATAAAATGTATAGCAATAAATTTAATTAAGATATCCCAATAATTAATGTATAAAAATGCATCTTTCGTCTGTTTTGGCCCGCAAAACTCGAAATAGCGTCAATTAATTAATTGTGGTGATGTGCCGGTACCATAATTATTCGATTCTCGATACCGGCATTCTCGGCACAGATTCCAAAAAATCGATTATCGATTCTCGGTTTAAAAAAAAATTTCTACAAAAAAAAATGCATATAAGAGCTAAAAAAATCTTGATATAGACAATATCAGTTGTTTTTTCCCTTTCAATTCAGATTATTTATATTAAATAGATAGTGCAAGAATATAAGGATTTGATTTTTTAATTTTAAAAACCACAGTGTTTCGAATAGTTGGTATATTTTTTTCTTTTCCTTTAAAAATAGTAGTTTCCGTCACGGGTTCCCATTGATAAAATTAAATGATTAACTGTTGTACAGATAATCTTTGCCTAAATGACATTCTGTTTTTTTTAATTTATTCATTGAAATATCCAACAGTACAATAATACACATAAAGTAAATAAAACTTATTGAAGTTTTATTTGTATGTCGATAAAAATCTTGTATTGAAGTAGGCAATTGATCATCATTTCTTTAATGACATTTTCACGTATAGCAGTAGTTTTTTTAATCTGGTTAAAATTGCACTGATTAGGTGTTATAAGATTACGTAAAAGCATAGATGGACAGAGACAATTAAGAAATTCTTGTGAATAATGGACTGCATTATCAGTGCTTATAACTGAAGGCCCATAAATCATATTTTTACCAGGGTTTGAAATCAATAATTATTTTTTCCAAAAAAATCATATAATAATTATTATATTTGATTTTTAATTTAAAAATCATTCCTGATTTATAAATAAAAATTTCAATTAATCTTTGATGTTTATTTATTTGATTAAAAATTATGATCACCCATTGAGTGATACGCTATTCGATAAATAATAATGACTGAATTGCGATTAAAAAAAAAATGTTGATCAGAAAATAAAAATCACCTTTTACACACACTGCAATCATGACTAGAGACGCGGACCCTACACGAGCTACCTTAACACTTCAACACAACCTCAACGAGATTCAAACTTGGTGTAAGAAATGGAAAATAAAACTTAATTATGAAAAATCCCTTCATATTAAATTTACACTATGACGCAAGACCTACCCGCCAGTTTACATTGACAACCAACCTTTACATCAAACTGAAAAAGTGACATACTTAGGACTTACGCTTGATAGAAGACTGACATGGGGCCCACACGTCAAGACAAAAAAACAGACGTTACAGTTAAAACTGCGACTTCTATACTCAGTACTTCACAGACGCTCAAAACTACCTTTAAAACAGAAACTTAAAATTTACAGTTACTTGCTAAAACCCATCTGGACGTATGCATCTCAAATTTATGGACCGGCCAAAAGAACACATATTCAGAAAATTCAAACATTTCAATCGAAATTCCTAAGACTGATAACAGACTCCCCTCCTTATGAGTCAAACGATACACTACATATAGACTTACGTATTCCGACAGTTAAGACCTATAATATCCATAAACTTTATCGACAATTTCATGAAAAACTACGTTGACACACTAACAAACAGATACATAATATGGCAACAGTACAAATTTCTGACATCAAGGGAGGCTGAAAAGGAGGTGGATGAGGGATCTCCTTGTCTAATCCCTAATAATTTAGTTTCACGCCTGGAGATCGTACCACTGTGTGCTGACTCCCTTAATGGTTGTCCAATGTGTACAGTTGTGAATAAAGTTATGTTTAAAAAAAAAAAAAAAAAAAAAAAAAAAAAAAAACCTTTTACACACAAATTCATTAATATGATTGTACACAAAATACTCAAAATACATCTTGGAGATAATTCAAAAAGTTTAATTTTCTGATTTAGAAAAGAATTATTCAAAAATTATTATTATTGTCAATTGTAAAAATAATGATCAGAATTTGATTTTTATCACTTATGATCAAAAATAAAAATCATCAAATGATCTTAAAAATTCCAGATATAAATCTTGATTTGATTTTTATTATTATTTTTTTTTTAATTATCGATTTCAAACCCTGATTTTTACACAGAATATCAAAGTGATTTTTACACAGAGTATCAAAATGTCAAGTGATAGACATTTTGATTTGGTAATCATTTTTATTAGGCAGAAATAATATTATTGATTTCGTCTGGTTGGATTTTAATTTCTAACCTTAAAATTATATGACAGTGCGGCAAACCTACAAACCTAGAGAAGTTTAAAAATTGACCAATATTGTGGTTAGCACCAATTCGCTGTAGAGTTTGAAACTACTGAACCCATCCATAATGAATTTTCACTACATAATTTTCATAGTTGTTGGAAGGTTTAGCTATAATAACATTTAGAATAATAAAAAAATAAGGGTACAATATTGAGTGTCAAAAATGAAGTTTGCCACATTGAGATATTTGCTTTTATGGTTAAAAATTATTACCAATCAAAATGTCGGGCCTTTACCTTTTTATATTGTATGTAAAAATATGATTAATAGGCCTTTAGTTACAAGCACTGATAATGCAATCCATTATCCACAATAGTTTCTTAATAGTCTCTGCCCATCTGGATTACCAACTGATAAGTAAAACCTGAACGTCTAATTATGCTTTTACGCAATCTTCAAACACCAAACCAAAGCAATTTCAACCAGGTTAACAATTTCTGCTATAGGCGAAAATAACATTAAAGAAGTAATAACCGTTGCATATTTCAATACAAGACTTTATCAATGAACAAATAACACTTCAGTTACTTTAATTATACTATTTTTTTTACTTATAACAGCGGGCGAAGCTGTTTTTAATTATCCTGCTATAAGGACCTAGTTTTACAGATCTGCCAGGATCTGACGATTTTTTTAAGGCCGAAGGACATCCTTGGCCACTTTCCTTCTACAATTAGTTTTCGTCCTTAAGGATGATGTTTTAAGATGGCGGAATTTAACGATTTTATTAGTTTTTTCGTCCTTCGGGATAATATGTTGAAATATTTAACGGTTTGGACATACGTTTCTCAGATATACGGGACAGCTAAAATCTTCCAGACACATCTCCAAATCTTCCAGGCAAAAACATTCAGGACAATCACAATAGCACAATGGTACGTAAGCAACATAACTTTACATAGTGACCTACGCATACAAACAGTTAAAGAATAAATACAAACCTACTACATTCCACGAAAAATTACATGGACTTCCTAATACACTAATAAACAACATGGCCACCTTACATATTTCCGAAAACACACAGAGAAGGCTAAAAAGGAGCTGGATGAGAAACCTGCTAGACTAAAATAAAATGAAAACAAAGACTGGAGGTGCCGCTGGGTTCTGCTCCCCCTCATACCTTTCAAGCCATTTACATTCTTACAACACATTCACTAGATGTCATATTGTAATTGACAGGTGTGAATAAATATATATATAGTAAAAAAAAAAATTATAATATAATTTGATAATTATATCTGAGGAAAAATTGATAATTTAGTTACCGCAAGCAAAGGAAATAAAAGCGCACTTTATCGAACATAAACATTTTTATTCTTTTTTTTTTTTTTTTATCGAATGTTGTCAAAAACAAATACTGACATAAAGTGAAATTGATAGAAGAGACTGGATTTCACAATCATGTTTCTCGTCGACAAACAAGACCTATTGACATCCTTAAAACAATATTCATAGTAAAAATTCAAGATAATATACTTCAATCAAGTTCAAAATATCAGTAACTTTTTTTTTATGTGACATTGTTACATGTTATATTATTTTAAATTACAAATAAAAATAATTAGTGAACTAAAAGGCTCGATTCTGAAAGTGAGTGAACCAATCTCTGGCCTCATACCTCCCCCAACTATCATTTTTGGGCCTAATATTCAATACTTTTGAAAAAAAAAATTATTTATTATTTTAAATTTACAATTGTATTAAAAACACATCCAGTAAATATGCGGTAATTACAATGCAGAGTAATAAAGTGACAAAGACTTGTTGAGTAACTACCCTCTAATGGCAGTACTCTAATAAAAGTTCTACAATAGAAGAATTTGAGGCCATCGGGGCACACTAATTATTATTATCAATTAATATTATTATCAATCAACTAATTATTATTTAGTTTTATCAGTAATACTATTGTATAATTGGACACCGGAATGTGGGGAAGGCAACAAATTCAAATTTACAAGGCGGTCAACCTCCTGGTACTCACATATGACAGAATAAACTGGATCGTCCTTGACAAGCATATCAGTCAAACTACAGGAGCAGAGATGGAAATATCTGCACAGGATGGTAGGTAAAAACAAGGAGAGACCGCGTGCGTAATCAGAAAATAAGGGATTAATTACAAGTTGTAGAACATGAGAGCACCCTTGAAAAACGACAGCTGAAGTGGTTCGGTCGCATGGATGAAAAATGACAACCCTAAAAGGTTATGGAAGCACGCCCGATGAGTAGAAGAATGGCAAAGACGCCGAAGGATTCTATGAAGAATAGGAGATAGGAGCAGGAAAGGAAAGCGAAGGAAATTCGCTCCAATGAAGAGGGTGTGTTAGGAATGGACGGTAGGAATGGCATAAAGAGGAAGCAAATAAGCAGAAGTATTTTATTATAAAGAAATGTTTTTTGTTTTTTTTTGTAAAATCAGTAAAAAAAAATATTCAGGACAGACTTGACATAAGTTTAATGAACTGAAACTTGCTTGTAAAATGAGGGTGACCCACATATGTAAATAGTGCCACCTAAATTTACCTAAAGTTTAAAAATACAGCTGACATCCCGACTCATCTAGCACTGTCCTCACCACTTACGCTGATGTCACATGTGTGTTATCAGTAAATAATGATCCTTCACTCAAGTCAACAATCTCATATTACTAACATTCAAGAATGGTGTCGAAATTGGAGAATTAAAATAAATCCAAACAAATCCCATAAAATAACCTTTACCCTACGTCGTAAAACTACGACTTCCTGTCTTGCATTATCCTTTAATGATATTATACTAATCCCTGTTGAACGGATCCGCTACCAAGGAATCTATCTGGACAAAGGTCTTACTTGGAATCCACATACAAGACTAAAACGACAAGAAACTGCCCGTCGTTTTCAACTACTTCAACATTTACTTGACAAACGTTCAAACCTTCCAATTAATTACAAAGGACTTATTTACATAACGGTAATTATATCAATTTGACTCATGGAGTTGAGGTTTGGGGCTCTACTAAACCATCCAATTCATCTCGTATCCAATCCTTGCAATTTAAAATCCTTAGAAAAATCCTCAATGCTCCTTAGCACGTCACAAACAAATTTATCCACAAAGATCATAATATACCTCGCGTTTCTGAATTAGATCAAACCAGATATCAATTCTCTCATAGCAAATTCCTCAACCATTTAAATCCATTAGTATCACAACTTGCTTGCCGAAGCGTCTGAAAAGAAAATGTCCTAGAGATCTTTTAGTGTAGATTTTATTGAAGTGCTATTAGTGAAAAGTTGTTTACATGCCATTGTATTCACTACCAACACATTTACTTGTAGTATATTATTTTGTACAGTTGTAAATATCAATTAATGAAAAAAAATATTTAAAAGCCTTCTTATAACAATTTAACTGTCCAAGTGGCCACTTCCTGTACATCTACGTTTTACAGCTTCGTACCAGATGCAGCTGTGAGAAACTAGACATAACAAAAAACTCATTAACCAATAAACTACCGTTTAAATTTTTAAAATGTGAAAGTAGAGCATAATGAGTTGGGAAAACAAAAGCTATTGTCACAGACAATTCTCACCTGACAATAGAAATAAATGCCACAGCATGGGACAAGTTTATATAAGGTAACAATACCGTAATAGCTGGCCCATTAGGAGGCAGGAAAATATAATTACGTATCGACGGCCATTAAAGATGTATTTAATTTAATAGCAAATACATGACTTAAATGGCAAGAAACTGCTCTTTCATTTTCGACTACTTCGACGTTCTAAGCTTCCAATCAATTACATAAGACGTATTTACATGACAGTAGTCAGACCTATTTGGACATACGGATTTGAGTTTTGGGTCTCCACTAAACAATCCAATTGTTCCTTTCTTGTATTTAATCCTTCCAAATAACATTCTTCGTGAAATCCTCAATGCTCCTTATTGTCTCAAATAAACTGATGCATGATAAACTTAATGTCTCATATGTTGCAGATTCGGCCTAAACCAGATACCTATCCTTTCATAGTAAGCTCCATACCCACTATAAAACCTCCGAGGCATCTGAAAAGAAGATGGCCAAGGGATCTTCTAATATAGAACTTAAAACCTATAACTACCTGCTTAATTTTTCCTTTTATGATATTGCGCTAATTACTGTTGAACTGAGTTGCTACCTCATTTACAGCAAATACCTTACTCGCAGGTAATTTATTGAAGTATTGGGTTGGTGCGAAAATGCAGGTTTTTAAATGTGACAAAATAGAAATTCTTTACCAAATTGTACCAGGTGGCGGACAACTGTTGATTGGTAAATACTTCTGTCACAATGTCCAGAGTAATGATTACCAACTCATCAGTAGTATTGGAGTAATACTTGAAGTGATGTAAAATTCCCGGGACGGGAATTAAAAATCGAGGAAATATTCCCAGAGAATATTGCCGGCAATATTTCCAAAATTCATAAATTACCGAGAATTTATGATTAATTGGCAAGATAGCTTAAAAAACTGTAAATCAGTAGTTAAAAGCAGTAATTATATATATATATATATATATATATATATATATATATATATATATATATATATATATATATATATATATATATATATATATCGAAAAACGAAATATATTTAAAAATAAAATTTTGATTAAATAAATTCCTGGGAATTTATAATTTTAAAAGCGAACTCAAATTAATAGGTTAATGTGGTAATTGTGCGATAAAATAAAACGCAACCACTCTTATATGTTTAGAAGTATTATTATTGATTGAATAAAAACATCAGAAAATAACTAGAATGTAAATTCTGGAAAATTTAAATGTAAAATAATGTAAATGTAAGTACCCGAGTCATTGTAACTCTGAATAGGTTTAGGTCGAATGATGTTTGGGAGAAGGGAAATAAGAAAAAAAAAGAAGTAATATTCCAAGTATTCGACCGGAGTGAAAACAATAAATTAATCCAATTAAACAATTCCAAGGGAAGCAAATGCGACCGACAGTTCACATAAGAGGAAGGATCAGCACCTGACCAAGCACAAGTTTATTCATTAGGCCGGGGGAAAAAATAATAGGAGTTAGTTCCGAAAGCTATTTTTTGGATTTTATTGTTTATGAATAGGAAGCAGAGGGGAGGAGAAGAAGAGGTAGGCCTTGCATCAGATGGAGAGATGTTGTGGCTGAAAGTATGTCTGGCCGAGGATTAACGATAGAAGAAGCTATGGTTAGAGAGGAATGGAGGAACCGGCTGAGGGAAGAGTTTGGTTGAAGGAAACTTCGATAGCGAAGAAAAAGCCTTTCAAAGAAGAAGATTTTTAGCCTGCTCAGAAACATTAAAAAAAATCAAGAGTAAAATGCTGATACGCCGAATATGGATATACGACGGATAAACATACAATTATGTATTTCTGGAAAAAATTGCAAAATAAAAATGCTGGATATGTAGATAAATATGCAATTACAGTTCGAAATATGCAAAATAAAAATAACTCGAATTGAGCCCAAATGCTTCAAAACATATTAATTTTGATAAAAGATGTTTTAGTTTGCTAGGAGAAATATGCAAATGCATATATTTCACCGCCCTACTGTATTACCAATGCATAAAATTAGTTTAAATAAGTTATATATATATATATATATATATATTTTTTTTTTAGTTTTTTAAATTTTAAAACTTCATTAAACATTAATAATAGGGGGTCACCTGCGGTGTAGTGGTTAGCATAGCAACCTACTAAACCCAAGATCGCGGGTTCACAGCCCGGCAGATGACCTTAGGATTTTTTAAAGGGAGTAAAAAATCCTTAGCTATGCCGTCCTTCGGAAGGGACGTAAAATGGGGGTCCCGAGCCTGTGCGATGTCAGGTACTCGTTAAAGATCCCTATCCTAATTATACCTGGAGAGGCAAAATTTAGGACTCCCACCGTAGCATCGTCCGATTAGCCATAGCAGCATAAAGTGACGTTAAACGAAATAAACAAACAAACAAACATTAATAATAGGAACGAAACTTCAATTTTCAAGTTTAGGCGTGGGGAAGATTCCCTATACTAAGTATTACATTTTTGATAAATTAAATAAAATCATTACCAAAAAAAGTCGAAAGACTGCTGAAAACTAAAACTTATTTAAAAAGTGAAAGAGGCCAGAAGAACACTAAATTGAAAAAAAAAAATATTCATTTCTAAAGTCAAAGTGAAAACAAAATTAAAATTTTTTTTTTGTTAAATTAACAATATTGCATTATTATTTTGTTGTTTTGATGTAACAATGGTAACTTTTGAAATGTGTAATATTGACCCAATTTCAAATACACTCGAGATATAAAAGTTTGTATATTCAATCAAAAAGGAAGGTTTTTTTTTTTTTTTTAATTCTTATTTACAAGAAAAATGTAGAATATCCAGAAACTAAGAGACACACCTAACTTCATTGGTAATACGTTTTTTTTATATTAGTCTTAGAGACCTATAAATATTGACAAAACCTCAAATATTGGGTGAAAAAAAATAGATAAGGTTGTCAATAAAAAAACAATTGCTGAGGCACGACGGCTTCAGTAGTCACAATAATATTATAATATATCATGATTGTAATATAAGATCTAATAAATTATTTTAAGCAATGCCTCCTATATTCATGATGTATATATCATGTGTTTTGCCACACTTAAAATTATCATTACATACATTCTATATCAATTTTATTCAGGAGAAAAGAAAAAAAACAAAAACCTATCGCGTAATAAATAGCAGCGTTTGTCTCCTTAAAATTTACTGTATTTCGGTAAAATGGTACACGTTATTTAATATCTAAATATTAACGTTATTCCTATTTGTTGTATAAGTTGTAGATTGAAATGGCCTAAAAGCAATTGTCTGTTTATTTTGTTAAAGGGGCCGTCCAAGAAAGAAAAAAAAAATCCTTATAATATAATAGCAAAATTCAACAATTATTTATATATTGTTAGTCCTTGAGTGCTAAAATCCAAATTTTGGGCCTTGAAGCACCACCGTTTTCTAATTGCTATCGTCAAAGCGTTAAAAACTTCGACCTTTTTTACATTTCACCAAAATATCTGCTGTACAGATGGTTCTAAACAAAACTTTTTTACAATTAGGATTTATGAATTAATTGCCACTTCTATTGGGATTATTTTATTAGAATACTAGTTACAAATGCTAAACATTCATCTTCAGTTCTGAGATCGAAGAGATATCTCTTAGATCTCCTCAGATCTAATTAGTTCTGAGATCTAAGAGATATCTCTTAGATCTCCTCAGAACTGAAGATGAATGTTTAGTATTTGAAACTAGTATTCTAATAAAATAATCCCAATAGAAGTGGCAATTAATTCATAAATCCTAATTGTATTGACCCATCTATACCGTCATGCGTACCTCAAGCAAAACTTTTTTATATTCAAAATTTAACTAAAGTTTTAGAAATTTGAGCAGAAAATAAGCTTTGTAGTTTAAACAGAGACTAAGGTATAAGCTTTCAAATTTTCAGAAACTTCTTTTCCGGTTCTGCTTTACACGATTTTAAATGTGAGTTAATTTGCTGAAGATCTAACAAAATATAGTGTAACTACTAGATGGCTAAAACATATTATTATATTAGTGTGTTTAACGTACGTCTACGTAACGTACCGAACCCTAACAGAAATAAACTAAGAGAGATTTAGAGATACAATTTTAGTCCATTATCAAAGTTTAAAATGTTGAAGAAGTAATTAGAGTATTTTCAGTTGACACAGTCACATAATTAACTACTTCATCAAAATCAATATCTCTATCTAAATTATAGAACGAATCGAGGTATTTATACAATAAAACGGAATTTCCTTTTGAAATCGTTTAGCTCATTATTTATTTGGGTTATATTTTATGATTTACGCATTTATAAAACTAAAATAATATTAGGAGATATGTTCGAAAAATAAAATAGACCATAAACATAATTCGGTCTTCATGAAGGCCAACGTTTCGGTCAACTTTAAAGGCTTTTTATGACTTTTTAGAAGATAATGCTAGAAGTATTAGAATAAAATGAATATTAGCGAAAATACATAAAAGGTAGAGCTAATTATATAAGACATAGTTAAATCGAATTCATAAATAAATATAATATGTTTATATATACACAACATTTTTCTAAAAATTATTTACGTATTACCCATATTTAGTTTTACAATATGTAAGCCATAATTTTCTTCATATTATTTTCAACTCTTATTCCATATATTTCCAACACATGTATTTATTTATCACCATTTTCTTTTTCTTTTGTTATTTTATAGCCCTAAAGAAGTCTTTAAAAAATTTTTTTATTAAAAACATGTCCAAATGTAATTTAACATTATTCAATCCACCGTATGCGATTATTTATACAGTTGTTGAAATATTTTAATATTTCGAAAATGTGTATTTATTTATCATTGTTTTATCTTTACTTTTATCTTATTATTTTATAGCCCTAAAGATGGCTTACAAAGTTTTATTTATTAACAAATGTTATTTAACTTCACTCAATCCACCTGAAGCAAATTTTTATACAATTGTTAAAAGAATTTCATAATGAAGAAAGTTAGTTATAAAATTTAATAAATTACATTATTTAAATTCCTTTTTATTAAGAGTTTCATATAGAAGTGTTTCCAAATGTTTCAATGCTTACTGATACTAATTGAATTAATTTCATACCACTGAATTCGGTGTTATAATTCCAATTGCTCCTCGCGACCCATTTGTAGTCATTGTCTCTATTTCCATAAAGAATATCGCCAAGTGTAGACTTCAGATCAGAATAAATGCCTCCAGGGACTTTTGTCTCAGTATGAAAGCCTTAGGTAAAAACAAATGATGATCATTAAAAGGTTTTGTGAAATTTCAACAAAGTTATTTCATAATTTATAAGTTTAAACTTACTTCCGTTTGCATGAGAGAAGAACCATCGGGAACTCAATTGTAAAACCCTATCACCACTGATGATTGGCAATAAAGCCAATAAGAAAAATAATAATTTCATATTGAACTGTAATTTCAAAACTGATTGAGAGTCATGGATGATCAGCTTTGGAAGAAGACCTGCTGCACAATGAGGGCGTTTATCTTGTTTGCACAGTTTTTAATCGTTATCACCTCTCATGGAAAAAAAAAATCAGTTTTAAGAGCGATCCAAGCACTCATTAATGTTCAAAGTGACCGAAAATTTATCGCAAAAGTGCTTAATAATTACTTATAAAATATCTAGTTATCAACAGTGAATATTAAAAAAAGAATCTTGCTATAATTTTGTATATAGTCTCAGAAACGCAACTTAAATGATATTTTTAATAATACTAAACAATAATCTATTAAGAAAAACGTTTAACTTTTAAAATAATACTTCAATAACTAACACATAATTATAATATCAACTGCAAGACATTTCGAATACTTTTATTTATTCCCACTAACGTTATACCTTTCTAAACAAAATAAAAAATTCTATTATTTACCGAAACAACTAAAACTTCAGCTATTCTTAAAAGAAAAACTTTTTCGTTGCTTTAAAATAGACAGAATAATACGAACCCTACACGGGTATATATACTTGTATGATTTTTACCGCTCGGAGTAATGCCATCATGATCATCGAGGGCGTACTATCCGAGCAACATTTCAGATAAGTACCATATTATAAGTAGATTCATTTATAGAAATTCTTTAAACGTTTATATATTTATTTATTGAACATTTCATTATTGGATTATTGATTAGGCATGACAAACCGTTTAATACACCTAATAATCAAAAGTAGGTTAAAGTATGGTTATCAATTTACTCTCATCACAACCTTATTCAAATTCTAGTTTAGGCGCTTGTTTTAAGTTTCTAATTTTTCAAGATATCATTAACTGTATTTTACTTACAGAACGTTTTAACACTTTCGTAAAGGAGTAAATGTTTTTACACTTTGTAGTTTTGGTGTTTTAGTAATAACTGTTTCACTTAAATTTTAGTCTTTTAAAAATCTTTTTTGTGTGTAATTTTATTTTATACTAGAAACGAATTTCAGTTACAATATTTTGGTACTATTTAACAAAAAAAAAAAAAAAAAAAAAAAATAACATAAACATGTCTATTTAAATTATAACTGCCTGTTTTTCTTAGCAATCATATAAATAGTGTATGGATTCATTATTTATACAGCCCTTGCTCCTATTAAAAAAAAGACATCCCTCAGAATGGAAGTATTCTTATCTATAAACATTTTTGATTATTCAAAATATAAATTATCATTTTGTCGTAATAGGTAATAAATGTAAAGATTTATTTTTATTATCATTTATTACTTTACCCCTGATTGTAATTGGCACTACTGGTAGTCATAAAATTTGTTATGCTTCACACTCCATAATAATGAAATTTTCACTACCAGTGGCTTATAGTTTTCATGTTTTATAACTGCAATGACGTTACACAAAGTTGAAATAGAATCACCATTACCATTCCAGAACTGACATTTGTTTTACCCTTGTTTAATGCTCTTTTCTAAATTTATGTTAACTCATTGCCATTCTTTTTCCCAATTAACTTACCAATTTAGTATTTAATGATTTTATGTTTCTTTTATCAATGAATTAAAGTGATTGAATGAAATTTACTTTACTAAAATATTTGAGCTAATATCTGACAACTATCTGAAGTGAAAGGATATGAGTGATGGTATTTGCAGTTAGCTTCAAATTTTTCGATTTCATAAACTTCATGTAATTTTGCATCCTTTAGATGTCATCAAATTAGTATTAGGACATTGTTCAAAAAAATATATTTATTTTTATTTTTTTTTTTTATTATTATTTTGTTTTATTAACCCTTAACCGGCGTTGCGGAGTCCCTGGGGCTCTAGCAGATATATACAGTTTCATAACTAATGTCATTTTCTTTCAAAGTGGATGTGTTTCCCGGTACCTTCTTAGGGTGAGGGGACGTGCCATTTGTTATGTTTACTACAGTCTTGTGCGATTTCAAGTCAGCGTAACAATTGCTTTAGAGTTTGTGGGACTCCGCGACACAGTTTGTGCTATATTTTCAATTTTTCAACTATGTTCAGGAATCCAGAATACATTAGAACTACAGATGCTAACTATGAGGAGACCCTACTAAAATGGTTATAGGAATCTGACACGGAGTTTTCAGATCAAGAGGGTGATCCTGAAAGCTAATTTCCTGCCGAGAATGCTGTCACAAGTAATCACGACATTCTCTGTTACTCAAGAAGTTTTACCTAGAAATCATAGAAAGTATTGTTTTATTTGTGATCCAAAAAACCAATATGCTTGCAATGTTCTAATAAACTATATGTTCAATGCATTGAAAATCTAGATGAGTTAAAAATGTTTTTTTAGCACATTTCTACCAATGTCAATTTTTTCCATATGAAATTTATAGGTTAAAATATGCTAATTTATTATAGTTAAAACCTTAGGCAATAAGTTTTTCACTAAAAGTTTTTATAGTTTTGGTTCGTTTTTAAAAAAAATATAATTAAGTTTATTTTTGTCAGAAAAATTATTATTTTGAGTTTTATATCTTGATTGCTTTACTGTTATTCAGTTGGTTGAAAATAAAGTATTTTGTGTCTACAAATGCCTTAGATTATTTTAACATCGAAAAAACATTATTTGTCAGGAAATTAAAAAAAAAAAAACCTACTTTAATTTTGGAGTCCTAGGGACTCCGCGACGCACAGAGTGTTAAAGTTTTTGGCCATGCCGGTTAAGGGTTAATAAATTAATTTTTTTTTCTAGTTATCGATGAATTATATAATAGTTTTCTAATTACATTCATATAAGATTTAAAGAAAATCGCATCATTTGCATCTGTAGAAATTTAATTTTAATTATTTTCATTATCTGTTACTAATTGATTTATATCTGTCAACATCTTGGCTTCACTCTTGCAAGGCATGAATACCAATTGGTTCTTGACTTATCAAGCATTTATTTCCATATTTACCCACAAACGTCTGCAATATGTTCCGTAAAAGATAATATAGATAAGATAACGGATAATGGAAATTAAAGACTATTGCAACATTTTATTTGATTGGAGGATGAATTGGATACAATGATATGAAGTTTATTGAAGATATTGATTCAGCATTCTTTATATTGTTGATATTAATCAAAATTGAAGTATGTAATATCCTGGAACCAAAATTCAACAAAAGATTACTACTATTCAACTAAAATTTTACTTGATATCCAATGGATTTAAGTTGAATATACTTATCATTTAAGAATATTATATAATCGAAAGAAAAATTTAATCTTTAAGCTGAAGTTAACTGTTGTACTCAGATAAATTAAATATCTTTTGGTTTTTTTAGTTAAAATAATTCCATATTTTGTTAAGATTTATTATGCTTTCTTTTTATAGTATAAATTTGGAGATGATCTGAAGAGATCCAACAAATTATTAAACCTTAAATTATATTAATGGCAACAATCATATATATCCTTTATCTTGGTTGATATGTCTTGTTTATACTCAAGTTCAAAAGTTTTACTGAAATACAATCTTGTTGAAAAATTTAATATATTATATTAAATTGAAGTAATTAAACTATAAAAAAAAAAAAAAACAATTTTTATTTATTGATATGATTAAATAAATTAACTGGAAATTTAATATTTTAAGGTGTAAAAACTAACAACAAAAAAATTATGGTTAAAAAAAACTAGAAAAACACGCATTTATGGCAAACCTAAATAATAAAGCTAAGTGTGGTGAACAATTTGCAGCAGTTAGACCTTTTAATTTTTTGAGTTCAAGGTTCGAAGCTAATTTCCCTGTACTATTCGTGATTTGTTTACAATTTTAATTCAGTTTATCCAAAACCAACCAACAATTTTTGTATTTTTGACACATCTTAGAGTACGAATGGGCAAATTTTTACTTTAAAAATCTTATCTTGCACAAAATGTAATGATCTACAACTTTTAGCATATAACATTTCTTGATTGTAATAACAATTTCTGTGTTATGGATGCTTAAACATGACGAAAACTAACTTTTTTTGAATGTGTGCAAAATTTTGACAATCGATTGTGGAGACGCACAATTTAATAAACTTTAGTTTTGTAAATACAACATTTTTTGATTGAAAGCATTTTTCAATGTTTTTTTTTTTCAAAAATCTGGAAAAAGTTCAAAACTGTAGGGTTTTTTTGCCCCCCAAACATTTTCCTCTTACCAAATTTAGTTTCATTTTTGATATTTTATTCTCAGACCATCTGGTAACATGGTAAAAACATAAAACCTTTTGCAAGGCAGACCCCCATTTTGGGGATAATTTAAATAGACTATCTGAGGACATTCGAACAAAGTTGTGAACTTATTGTATTGTCATTGGTCCTTAAGACGTGTGGAAATTTACGATCAGATTGCTGAAAATTACGATGAAAGATTTCGTTACATACAGGTGAAGTTAATAAAAGCGTATTAATAAGTCATTTTTAAAACATCTTTATAAATCAAGACGTCAAAAATTTAGTCTTAAAATGAAAGAAAGAAATGAGTTTCTAGTGACTAATTTTTTTTTTTTTTTTCTTTGTTTCAATTATATTTCCTTATATTAAACATGTAATATTGGGATTGTGCAATTATAACCAATTTAATGATATGAATAAACACTTTATTGCTCTCACATTCAAGTGCATGAATACAATAATATTTGTTTTCTTTTCTTCTCTCTTCTTTCTTGTTTTTTTCTGGGTGGAATATCTTCAAGGGCTGGTCCTGGGTGTGTTTCCTCTTCTTTCCTTTTTTCAAGTTGTGTATGTTTGTCAGGTTCTCCTCCTATGGTATCTTCATTCTTAAGTTTTATTTTGTCTTATAATGGGGTGTCAGAAAAAATGACCGCTTTATATGTAAAAATCTAAATTTATTTTTCTTCTACTTACAAGGTTTTTAATAATCAAAATATAAACCATTGTGCTCTACGGTTTGACACCATCTGGAAGCCACTCTTTGGGTTTTGAATCGAAGAACTCAAGAACCCCATTTTCAACTTAATTTAAGTTGTTGAATGTTTTTCCACATAGGAAAAGAACCATTGATCTGAACAGATTGTAGTCTGATGGTGCTACTAGGTCTGGCATTATCTTGTTGTAACAAGACTTGCTTCCTGTTGACTAAACCTGGATACCGCTGAACCAAAACATCATACATTTTCTGCAACTGTTCTGAATAGAGCTATGAAGCGCAGAGATTGACTACTGAAACATGCCCTGATCCTGATTTCCTTTCAAGGCTCAAATCACTTTCATTAAATTTTGGGAACCACCTTTTCACCGTCCTTTCATTCAGCCTTCATCCTCAAATTAAGCTACTAAATGAGTGGCTTCAGCTGCTGAAAACTTCTGTTTCCAATAATGAAGCAAAATTATGGGAATTTCATTCTTTACTGCCATTGTGAACAAAGGAAAGCTAAAGAAGTACTGAGCCCCGATAGAGGGCATGCTGTTTACCATATGATTTAGACAGGATCAAACATGAACTTCTTATCACAATTCTTAACTCCCGAACGTATATAAGAGTGATATTACGATGCAAAGTTTAAACACAAAGGAAAGGGTAATTTTTTCTGACTGATCCCATTATTAATGGCTAGAAAAACCTCATTTCTTGAGGATACTACTTATTTGGGGATGAAACAGTTACCACTGGTCTATTTCGCTCTACCATAGTGTAAGAGGTTTCATAATATGTTAACTGTTATTTATTTGTTTATATGTCTCTTTCAGTAAAACACTGTTACCTATTTTTTAATCCATAGGGTCTGAACCTCGTCTTGTGTCTGTATATATTTATCCCTTGAATTTTTTTTAATTCATCATTATATAACTTCTTTTTGTATTTTCATTTCTTTTAAAAAGCCTGGTATTTTTCCTTTTAATCTTCTGTCGAAGAAAAGTTCTGCTGGAGATACTCCTGTAGTTAGTTGAATGGGATGTTACTCCATATTGAAAAAGATACTGCAACATTAACTTTTCTTAATCGACCATATTTTTCTAAGCAATGGAAATGATTTTACTTAAAAACCTATTACATCTTTCAATCTTCCTGTTTTCTTAAGGCAAATATGGGGGAATGTAAAACAACTTAATGTTATATTCGAAACAAAATTGTTTTATTGTCTTTACTGGTTAACAATGGGCCATTATCCAATGTAATTGATGCTGCAAAACCATACAAACTATGTGAGGAATTGGTCTATTGTTTTTTTCTGTTGTAATTGAATGCATCACAATCACTTGCAAAAATCTACTAAAATAATCTGTTATAACTACCATATAGTTACCATTTTTCAAAGGACCTTATGGAATTTCCCTTTTCTCCATTGGCTCTGGTTTAGGTTTATCACATGCAGTCAAAACAATCAGCTACTTTCTTCTCTGCATCTGTGTCAATTTTTGGCCAGACTTTTTATCGTTGTCGCCTCTTCATTGCTGTAATGCCAGGATGTCCTTCTTGAGCTAGTTTAAGAATTCTTCTAAGAGAAACTGGCACAATTATTCTAGATTCACGCAAGATCGTGTCATTATATTCACTCAATTCTCTTTTAAGGGATTCATTTATTTATTTGTAAGCAGGGCCAGACCCTATACAAAGGAGTTAGGTTATTTAAGTATCATAAAATACAATACAAATATTATGTACATTATAACAGTAAACAGACAATAGTACCAATAATATACCAATGAACTTTAAATATAACTAAGGATTAATTACAAAGAATAAGATGTAAATAAAACTTCTTCAATCTAAATAATAAATAATACCAAATAACCCCTAATAAAAGAATTTACACTTTTTAATTTCATTTTTAACCCTTTAAACTTTATCAAAGTACATATTTGACTATCCCTCCCTACTTTCAAATATATATGTATATATATGTCATATCAGGCAAATAGGTAAATACATGATACTGACATTTTATGTCTGAGATACGTTCATTATTGCTTGATATAAATTTTCAGCTATTGTGTCTATATTTTCGTAAATTTTTGAAAATAAAGATTTATTGAAAAATAAAGGCATTTCTATAAGTCACGACAAAACACCGGAAGAAAGAGAGGAAGGAAAAAAAATTCATTCATGCCTTTTAAAACTAAAAGTTTTTGATGCCACCTGTAGTTATAGAAGAGGTCTTTTCAAATTCAAAGGCAACACATACAAGTTAGGGGAAGCAGAAATTTTAATTAATGATTTAATCAATAAAGATATTGGTTCTAAGATAGCAGATCAACTAAGTCAAACTCCAAGGAAACGAAAAACAGAGGAGAAGCTTGAGCGTTTTAGGTTCCGGCCTAGAAGCTCCTCTGACAGCCAAGCCTCATGACCGCTCATAACCTTTATACCTCTGTCACCTCCGACATACCGACCTCCGGCTCGCACTGGATCACGAAATCTTAACAACTTCGTAAACGGAAATAATACTTTTGATATAATATTCTATAATATTAATGGTTTTAGGAACTTATTCAACTTCACGGAAGAAGAGTGCAAGATACTAAGAAGAAGCGCTGTAATATGTATAGTTGAAACATGGCTGGTTCACGATAGTTTTGTTCTGCCTTATTGGCTGCATGATTACACTGCTTATTCGACCAGAGCTATAAAAACTAGAGCAAAGGGAAGAGGTAGCGGAGGATTGATAACACTTATCAAGACCGATCTTGTATGTAACGCTTATATTGTGGAATGTTCTAGGTATTGGATTTTTAATAACATAAAAATGGTACGTCGCTTATAACGGTAGGAAATATTTATTTGCCACCAGGATGTGAAATAGATTCTTGCCTGGATAATCTTAATATTACTATTGCCAGTATCTCTGCCAGGTTCCCCAGCAGTTATATTATCCTGAACGGAGACTTCAACAGTCATGTCGGGGATCTGAATAACTTAGATGAGGACACAATAATGAACTCAAATCTTTACGATAGAAGGATTAGCCTTCACAGCAATATAAACAGACGAGGTAAACTGTTAGTAGAAACCATGGAGAGCCTTGGGTTTGTCTTATGTAATGGTAGAACTCGATCCGACAGACCTGGAAAGTATACATACCTATCAACATCAGGAAGAAGTACCATTGATTTAACATGGATAAACGATAATTGTTAATCAATATTCCAAGATATGGAAATTATATGTATTTCTGAGCTTCTCAGCCATCTGGCCTGTTATACTACTTTAAAAATCACCGATCACAAGAATCTAAACTCTACAGCAGAAAGCCCACTACCTCAACAAGCACAATATACTACTGTCTGGAATACAAACAAAATAAATGATTTAAATGTATACCTATCTCACTCCAATAAAATATATTTTCACAGTGATGATAATAATGCCCTCTATAACAATTTCCTTGAAGGTGTGAATGAAGCTATGGTTAATGCAGGAATAATGGTAAAGAAAAAAAATTCAACCAAACCAAGATTACAGCCACTTCAGCGTTGGTTTGATACAGAATGTGCCAATGAAAAAAGAAAACTACGTAAAAAATATAGAGGCTGGCTAAAGAGCAGATATTCTCAAAATGCACTAGAAAAATATTTGGAAAGTAGGAAATGCTATAGAAACCTAGTAAATACAAAACAAAAGGAATACAGGACATCAATAATAGAGAAATTAAGAAATGTAAAAAATAACATTGAATTTTGGAAAATTACGAATATGCTAAAACCAGCTAACCCCGACCAGAATGAAATTGAATTGAAAGAATGGACAGAATATTATAATGCCCTCTATTGTGGATCGCTTATCCAAGAAGTTCATTTTTTCTCAGTAACCCATCCCTTCCTCGATACAGAAATCTCTCTGGAAGAGCTTCAGCACTGTATAGCTCGCAGTAAAAATAATAAATCCCCTGGGATAGACAAATTGAAGAATGAAGTTTTTAAGATTCTTACACCGGAATGGGAACAATATCTTCTACATATGTTTAATAATGTCCTAAGAAACGAGAAACCCCCCAAAAGTTGGGCAACTTCTATATTGCGCTTATTTTTTAAGAAAGGGGACAGGAAAAATCCCGATAACTACAGAGGAATTTCATTAATAAACTCAATCACTAAATTATTCACAAGTATATTAACTAATAGAATCATGTTTTGGGCCGAATCAGAAAATATAATACCAGAGGAACAAGCAGGGTTTAGAACTGGCAGAGGTTGCGTGGATCATATTTTCACACTGAGTTCACTCATTAACATTAACCTGAGGAGGAAAGGTAGCTATGTGTACGGAATATTTATAGACTTCAAAAAAGCCTTTGATTCTATAAACCATAACCTTCTATGGAAGAAACTGTTCAATATTGGCGTTAGCGGGAAATTTATCAGATTGTTGAAAGCGCTTTACGATGAAGCGGTAATGCAGATTAAAATAGGAATTGCCTTATCTGAAGAAATAAAAGTAACATCTGGCTTATTACAGGGAGAATGTCTGAGTCCTGCGCTCTTCATATTATTTATTTCTGATATTGTCGCTTACTTCAAAGACAAAGAGGCTAAAGGTATCTCCATAGACCAAAACCATGAAGTAATAATGCTGTTGCTTGCAGATGACATTGTTCTTCTTGACACTACATGGCAAGGCGCACAAAAGAAATTGAGGATACTTGAAGAATACTGCGGAATCAACGGCCTAACACTAAATCCAGAAAAATCCAAAGTAGTTGTTTTCCATAAGTCTCCCAAAATCAAGACTCTGAAACCTCTCTATTGGCAGAACTCTCGACTGGAATATACCAAGGACTATACTTATTTAGGGGTACCATTCTCATCCTCTGGAAAATTCCATAAAGCATCAAAACATTTTATTCAAAGGGCATCCGTGGCGAGTGGCAGGGTCTTAGAAATCCTTAGAAAAGGGAAGAGTGATTCCTGGAAAACTAAAATGACATTGTTCGATTCAATGGTTTCGACTACATTGCTGTACGCTGCTGAGATATGGAGCCTCAGGTATTTAGAAGCACTCGAAGTCATCCAGTTGAAATTTCTTAAAAATCTTTTCCTCTGGCCGAAAAGTGTTCCGAATTATATAGTTAGACTTGAGACTGGTCGACGCCCTCTGAAAATGATGGTCATGAAAAAAGTAATTAACTTTTGGACAAGACTCTCAATGCTCCCAGAGAACAGGTATCCACGAATGTGCTTCAATAGGCTAAGAAGTATGCAAGAAGTTGACATCGATTTTAACTGGGTCTTACAAGTTCATCATATAGCCACATCTACTAACACCCTCAATGAACTTCACGATATCTACAGATCGGAACTGCAATACCACAATAAGAATATCATAGAAAAAATAGAAAACCATTTCCTGTCTCTTGACATTAATAGAGCTCTAAATTCAAATACTAACCCCGTCTACAGAACTATCAGCCGTCTGGATTTTTCTCCACAAGAGTATCTTACTTTTAATACCTGCATTCACAAAACACGAGTCGTCAGCCGTTTAAGAATTCTAAACTCACACGCTGTAAATATATATTTAAAAAATACATCCTACACTATTCAAGATGAAGAAATCTGCAATGCCTGTAAGCAACATATATCTAATAGCCTACATCATCTTCTTCTCCTGTGCCCGTCATCCAATGTATGCAGAGAGAGATATCTGCAGCAGTATATAACTGATTCACCTCCTTATGTAAATATAGAGAATATTCTCAATATAGACAGTATTGAAAAAGAAAATTATATTTACTTATTTTTATTATCAGTTGCTAAGATATACACTGTTCCCGAAATTACTAATTAACTAGTTACTTGCTCTGATGTTATTATTTGAGTATTATTTGCTTTATGGATATGATGTATCAGTATTTCTATTTATCTAATCTTTGTTCATGTATATAAGAATATTAATTATTAATTTTTTTAATTATGTAAAATTATGCATTTATACCAGGATCTAATAATGTGTAGTATGTATATAGTAGGAGTAATATTTTATTTTATTCATAATGCAAACTTTACTAAGATGTGCGGTCAGCTACTCATAAGAAGTATGTACTAAATTGTTTATATTTTGAAATATTTGTACAAGATCTTTTCTTTAACAAATAAAGTGATTATATATATATATATTTATATAAAATAAAGAAGAAGAACTTTATCAAAGTACATATTTGACTATCCCTCCCTACTTTCAAATATATATGTATATATATGTCATATCAGGCAAATATGTAAATACATGATACTGACATTTTATGTCTGAGATACGTTCATTATTGCTTGATATAAATTTTCAGCTATTGTGTCTATATTTTCGTTTTTTAAAGTTGATTTTAATTGAATGGCTCTGCTTTAAGTTTGTCGCTTAGAATGTTTTTCAGCAGACCCATTCAATTAATGGTGATTCCAACAAACTATTTTTAAAAATATCAGATTTTTCTTGTTCCCATTTGATTTTAGTTAATACTTTTTTATTTTTTCTCTATTAGTTATAAACGTTACAAAATGAACAATGAGAGGGAAATGATCCGATAAAGCCTTACTTCAAAATCTTTGACAATTACTAAGACATTCGTTTTAACGCATTCATACTGTTGTAGTTCTCTGATCTATTTTCCTGATCATAGACAACTTCTCAGCAACTCGAGTTCTTCATCTTTGATGGATTCCTTGGCCAATTCCTTCAGAGAGACTGCCTTTGGAATCGCTGCAGTAACTATCAATGTCTTTTTAAAAATAACTGCTTATCTGGGATGAAACAGTGACTACTGGTCCATTTTGCACTATCACATTGTAAGGGGTTTTATAATATATAATTGTGATTTATTTGTTTGTTAAATATTCTTTAATTAATAATTAGTTATTATAATACTTCTTACTTTAATAATTAGTTATTATAATGAAAATTGAATTGATATTGAAAATAGTTGATCAAAAACAGTGGATTCCTTTATATTTCGTTAGCTGAAATGGAAAAATTTCGACAAAGTAGTATTGGCTACTATAATGTAATAAAATAATAAGCCTTTTATTATGTTCATAACTTAACAAAATAAATATTACATTCAAATAAATACAGTAAAAAATAAATTTAGCATATTTACAAATAAAAATCTTATGTGAGCTTTAAGCTGGGCCTTCCCTCAGGGAGTATAGGTCTAGACCAATGATGGGTCTCTGCATAATGAAAATCAAGACCTCACCGATTTGCAGATTCTGCAATAGGGAAGATGAGACGCCTTACCACATTATATGCAAATGCGATATGCTGGCAAGGAGAAGGTTTCTTCACTTTGGGGAAGAAATCATCCTAGATCCGAGTGTGGACATAGACTCTATTAGCATTATAGGGTACATGAAAACACTAGGACTGTACTAATAATGGTACAGGATAAACAGCATAGGCACAATGAGCCATAGGGCTGAGGTGCCACCAAAGCCGGAAAAAAAAAAAAAAAAATGATGGGTAAACTTCGGCCCGAGACATGGTCACACACAATTATACATAAGACAAAATTTATTTTCAGCAAAGCTAGAATTATTGTTTTTTTCTCGTTGCGTTCCGAATCTTCTACCGTTGTACCATATAAGTTGAGTGTAATGAGATAAAGTCAAAAATAAAATTTATTAGTTGTAAAACTTTGTTTTGTCCAATTTTTTCGGCCCACCTAGATATTTTTCTATTTCATCTGGCCCTCCCCTTAAAAAGTTTGCCCATCTCTGGTCTAGACTTTCTTATTATTATGGAAACTACCTGTTGATAATTGCAAACGGCCACATTGGCATGACATTTGTTTGTCAAATCTTAATCTTCACTAAGAAGGTAGGTACAAATTTTCAATTTTTTTTTTAGGATCAGTCAAAGTATTAAAAACAAATTAAATTAGTTTATGATTAACTGAATTTCATGTGTCTACTATACACAAGCAACTTTGATTGATGCTTAGGAAAAATAAAGGAACAAAAATAACTCGAATTAATTTTTACACTTACTAGACCATGAATTTTTAGAGAAATATTTGGAGTTGATAAATAATGAATCTTGTAATTAACTAGAGAACAATTACAGAAACTTTTTTGTATAAAAAAAATGTTTTTTTCTTATAAAAATAGCAATGTTTCAATAACCAAATTTTTTGTCTGGATAATAATTATTAAACTAACAAAAAGTATGTTAGAATTGATATCTCATGTACTTCTTTAAATTGGTCACGAGATAACCGAAAGTAGTTGGTAAATTTTTCATTATTTTATTCTTTAGTTAAGGCGCATTCCCCATGAATTTTTCTTCTCCCCAAATATAAATTTTTCTTTAGTTTCAACTTCGTAAGACAAGCTGTAACTATTCCCTCATCCTCAAACTCATTTTCAGATTTGGATTCTGAACTTAAATCCATCAGTACTAGCACATTCATAGCCTTTTCGCTACACCATGTACTACCAGCCATGCTGACCATTTTGAAACTGCTTCATAAAACTGCGTTTCAACTTGCAGTGGGCTTACCATCAGTTTTTTCCCCGGAGAAACTCTCTGTGAATCACCGTGCTTCACATCATGATGCTGCGCTCCAACTTGCGGCGGGCCTGAGAGGATTGGATAACCTCAAGTCGGATTAGTGAAATTCTATTACAGCACAAGCGAGATGTGTAACACACAGAAAACGAGACATATCAAGAAAACAAAATGGTGGAATGATGAAGTCAAAATAGTGGTAAAAAAAGTGCAAGGAGGAAAAACATACCAGAACTAAACTGTTTACTAGAATGAGCATAATATAAATGAAATGAAGCCAAAAGACAAAACATCGAAAATGAAGACCTAGGAGGAGTTTAGCCACGATAATGAAAGAAATTACCAAAAAAAGATTAGGAGATTCTGGCCAATAGCCAAGGCTTTGAGAGGTAAAAAGTTGAATATGAAGGAATATATAAGATGTTGATGGAAGGTTGGTGACTGAGTTTTGGAGCACTTCTTTCAGGAAAACTTAAAAAAGCCCATTGACGTTACAAATATAAAGACTGCAAACGGGAGTATGAGTTGATCTTGAAGATATGGATAATACATTTTCTTGCCTGATGTTCACATCATGGTCTAGGATCAGCGTTTTATTCATCATCAAAGTAGAAAAGTGGTAGGATAATGGCCCAGAAGAAAAAAAAGTTAAACTTTACAGTTATATACACTAAATAATTCAATATCAAATAAATATTAAATAATTAATATCTTGTTTTACTAAAAAATAAGAAAACAAAAATAAAGTGCCTTCAATTTTATAATCATTACTACAAAATCAGCAATTATCATTTGATAATTATAGGATAAAAAAAGTCAAAATAATAAAATACAGAATTTATTTATTACTTACATTACATTAGGGTTTTAAATGGTCATTATCAGAATATATGGGGTAAAGAAAGACAAATCGGTTAACGGAATGACAATTTTATAAATATATTTAATATAAACATTTTGCTTTAAATCATACAAATGCGCTTTAATGTATACAAAACTTATTATGTATACAAAGTAATGTAACACTTTTTTTTTAAAAAAAGCAATTAGATCTAAAAATAACAAGGCGCCATAAAAATGCGAACTTAGGTCATAAAAAAATATATTAATATAAATAATCCTAAAACACAATCGTCTTTTAACTTTTAGAAACATAATTTAGTAAATATCACAAAAAAAAAAAAAAAAAAAAAAAAAATGCCGAAAAACATTAAATTAAACAACACATTTTGTGATGAAATTGACTACGAATTAACTAAGTCGAGAGCAGTGTACATGTCCTCGATATACGACACACATCAAATTAATAATTATAACAATTTTTATTTTAAAATGAGATAAATGAAGTTAATGAGGCCAAATAAATAATTCAATGAGTCGATAAAATGATATCGTGAATTAACAAGAATTTGTTTCTAGAAATTAAAGATATTCTAATTGTCTATTTAAATAAGAGTATGAAAAATTATGAATATTATAAAATCAGGCACCTATTTTACATCACATTTTAAAATGTTTATTATTCCCTTATATTTATAATACACAAAAGAGGTTATACAAGGAGAAATAATCTCATTGCTGATTTTTTGTATTTTTATTTATTTATTTTTTTAATCGATTATTCGTTAAGTTATAAGAAGAAATGAAATTAATATATTCACTTTCAAATCTATTGTCCGAATAGGAACTTAAAAACAAAAATTTATACAAGTAAGATGCTTGAATGAGAATGTAACGAATCGTAATTGTTTACAATAATTTACCATCGATTAGATGTTTATTGAACAAAAAAAAGAACTTTTGCACAACAGCATTGTTTATAATGTCCACAACTTATTGATTTACATGGTCAATTTGGATACAGAAGTAAGATTTGAGTGAAAATATTTACAGAGAAGAGAACTAGATGGACGTAGTGTTGGGTTGGACCCGTCGCGCTGATTGTCAGAGAGCGGAGGATAAGGGCTCGGTCAAAGTATGGTACACTTAGACAGCCAGTTCGTCTGCTTTCTACTCGGTTCGTAAGACTTCAATTGGTGGCCTCCTTTCGGCGGGTTGCTAGCCTCCTAAAAGATTATTTAAATTTATTATTACTTGCAATACTAAAATAATGACATAAAGATATTTTAAATACATACACAAACAAATCAGTTTAATAATTATTAATTAAATCACAACAGTGAAATAATTAATACATAATAATTACTTCACATAATAAAATAATTCTTTCCCAAAAATGCATATGAATGTAATGTAACTACAATTATACATAAAAGTGAAGTACATTCTGCCATGGTTGTCCTTTTGAAAATAGAATTAATTATTACTTTTTTAAAAAAAGGACACTCTTTCTTCCCGTTTAATCCTTTGGAATTTGGGACTACTATACTGGTTCTATATCTTGGTTATAATTATCGTGGTATATCCCTCTTACCATGTGCGTATAAAGTGTTATCTTGGATACTTTATAAAAAACTGCTTCTTCTTGTCAAGCAGAATATAGGAAAGTACCAGACAGGCTTTATGAGAGGAAGGTCTACTGTAGATCAGATATTCTACATCAGAACCATTCTGGAAAGGTGCAGGGAGTATAATATCCACATACACCACCTATTCATTGACTTTCAAATGGCCTATAATAATATAAAGAGAAATGAGCTGTACAAGGAAATGGGAATACCACAGAAGCTGATACGTCTGATCAGGGCCACGATGAAGAAGGAGCAATGTGCAGTGCGTGTCCAGGATGACCTGACAGATAGCTTCGTAACCCACAAAGGACTGTGACAGGGGGATTGCCTTGCATGCCATCTCTTTAATTTGGCTTTCATAGTGCAGTACAGAAATCTGGAATTACATACAAGTTGGGGAATTACATTACTATGATTTGGGCTTTCGACGATGACTTAGATATTGTTGGAAGACCCCTACAGATTTAAAAAACGCTTTTATGAATCTCCAGATAGCAGGGGCTAGAGTGGGTTTAGAGGTCAACGAATCAAAAACCATATACATGCATGCAGGCCCACAACTGGATGTGCATGAACCATCGCATTTTGTAACTGGAGGCTTTTTATGTGAAAGGGTGAAAGAGTTTAGCTATCTTGGTTCACAAGTAAATGCAAATAAAGAAATACAAGCAGAGATCCATCGCAGAATTATGTCCGCAAATAAATGCTATTTCGGATTACAAAAGCATTTCTCAAAACAAAAAGATACAACTGTACAAGACTCTAGTAAGATAAGTTCTCACTTATGCCTCCGAATGCTGGACGTTACCCAGTTCACAGGAAGCCCTTATCCTAAGGTTCAAGAGGAGAATATTGAGAATTCACGGCCCGGTTTGTACTAACGGAATCTGGAGGATAAGAACGAATGCTGAGCTGACAAGACTCTACAAGAGCACAGATGTTTTATGGGTAATTAAAGGAGGATGTCTTCGGTGAGCGGGTCATATAATTAGAATGACCCAGGATCAGATTCCTAGGATGCTCCTGGACGAAAAGATTTATGGGAAGAAAAGAGTGGGAAGACCTCGGCTCTGATGGATCAATAGAATAGAGGCGGATGCCAGGTCCATCTTGGGAATCTGCAATTGGAGAGCAGCGGCAACTAATAGAGAAGACTGGTGGACCAAGCTGCAGGAGGTCTTGACTTACCATTCTCTAAACATTGGTGACAACGGTTTAAATCAAACCTTGTCAAATTAAAAATAATTTTCCTAAAATAATAACTAAGAAGCTATAGAAATTATATTATAGATGTTTATAAAATTTTATTTTTTAATTAAAGTTGGACCTAACTCAGCAATGAGGATTTTAACACAATACTACGGTTTACCAACAAGCTTTTAAGTCGTTCAATATTAAAGACCCCCATAAGTAGCATATTCATCCATGGCCCATCCCTTATGTAATTGTTCTCTAGAATTAGATCTCAAATATTTGTATAAAATAACGGGTTTTATCTAACTGTATCAAGTGCCCCAAAAAACACACCAACTCTTTTTCTACTAAAACATGAAGGTTGTTTTAAATCATTAAATCATATATCATAGATATAATATATATATATATATATACAAGGAAAAAAAATACAAACATAATTCTAGGTTTTCAGGTGAAATTTAAAATAAAACAGGTGCTCTGTTTTTCTCTAGATGTTTTTCTATATTTTTTGTAATACAAATATTTAAAACATTTATTGTTTTAATTATTTGAATATTTTTTTATGGGGAATTTTTTCTTTATCAATGTTTTTGTTTTAATTAATTAAAAATTAAGATAACATTTGGAACAAATAGGGGTACAACATGATGTTTTTCCACGTATGCTTGTATATTGTTTTTTTCATTATCTTATTAAATTATTCCTAGCCTATCATCATACATTTTGTTCTTTGTTAATTTTGATCACTTTTTTTTTTTCTTAGTATTCTATTTTTTGATTTGCAACTGTTCAATTTTAACATTGTAATATGTTACTATGATATCCAGCGAACGGCCGTCATCTGTTTTAAGAAATTGTAAATTTAATATTAAATCAAATTAATTAAACATCTGGTGCATTTAATGTTTTACTATATTATATTCATTTTCATTTAAATTGAAGGTGAGTAAAAAAATCTCTTTTTGATCTCTTTTTTTTATTTTATTTTTTTATTATTATCTTATAATCTAACAAAATTACTATTTGCAGATGATCAAGTAATCATCGCTCAGGACGAAGAAGATGCGAGCTATATGTTTAGGAAAGTGGCGGAGCAATATAAGAACTGGGGTTTGAACATTAACTATAAAAAGACCCAAATATATGAGCACAGAAAGAGAGGAAATATTAGAGCCTGAAATTGCGAGCCTGGATAGAGTGGAACAATTTTGTTACCTTGGCTCAATTCTGGAAAGAAATGGAACCACAAATGCCGAGGTTAGAAAGAGAATAACAAATGGCAGGAAAGCTGTGGGCATGCTGAATTCTCTTCTCTGGAGTAGCAACATAATTGAAAGAACAAAGAAACAAATGTATAGCGCATTAGTCCAAAGTGTAATGTTCTACGCCTCTGAGACTTGGACCCTTAACAGGGTACAGGAAGAAAGACTACTGTCGGTGGAAATGGATTTCTGGAGGAGAGCTGCAAGGATATCGAGAGTGAAACGCATTAGGAACAGTGATATAAGGGAGAGGATGAATGTGAGAGGGAGTGTGTTGGAGGTGATCGAGGAGAGAAGATTGAGGTGGTATGGCCATGTGAGAAGGATGAACAAGGAACGGATCCCGAAAATGTTAATGGAATGGGAGGCCGAGGGAAGGAGAAGGAGAGTAAGACCTCGTACCCAATGGAGGGACAAAGTGGAGGAGAGCATGGCTGGACACGGGCTGAGGGAGGAAGATGCAGCCGATAGGGAAGAATGGAGGAGGGCGTTGGACGAGGAGTTTGGGTGAAGAAACCTTCATATGTGAAGAAACTCTTAAAAAAAAAAAAAAAAAAAAAAAAAAAAAAAAAATAAAAAAAAAATAATCTAACAAAATTCCAGGTGAATACGTAAAATTTAAGCATAATTCCTTGATTTTTTTAACAATACAAAATTCAAGCATAATTCAAGGTTTTTAAAGAATTCCAAGTCTGGTGGCCACCCTGTTTGTTTTTCTTATAAACCTAATGAATATAAGCATAAAACTTTAACACAATAAATTGATGTCTGTTTAAAACACCACACACACCCTCCCTCTTTTTTTCTATTGAATTAAGGAATATCAATCCACATCATTACTTCTTTTTCCCGTGCATATTTAAAAATATTAATAATAATTATTATATTAACAATAAAAAAAACAAAAAAAAACAGTAATTGACAAATAATTTTCTTTAATTGCTTATAATCAGGAAAAAGTGACTTTCTAGTTCAAACTAAAGGTGGATAAGATGGAGCTTGCTGAGCATGCAATACTGGAACTTCTGGATTAAAAATAAACAAGTAAGATACAATAATTGCATTCGTTTTTTTGTTTTTTAAACTTAATTAATAGAAATTGATTTTTTGAAAACATAAAATAAAGATTCTTAATTTAAAAAAAAAAATTTAATCATTGATTACCCTTTCTTTACAAAAAAACTGAAATTAACAGCCAAAACTATTTTTTTAATATTACAAACAACCAACTTTAAAAATAAATATAACCAATCATCTAGGAAATAAAACTTATAATACTGTAACGGAATTGGCAAGAACAGTTGTTGCTAAGCAACTGAAGACCTCTAGAATTTTTAGCTTCTCGTTGCTATGCAACTAGTTTTGAGTGTGAAACTTCATACAAAAAGTTGTGTTACGTGTGTAGTAATAAAATAATACTACACTATTTTATTACTACACACGTAACTATCTAGTTAGTTCCAGTGTTAGTTATTCTATTGTGTGTGTGTATGTAATTGTTTTCTGTCATATTTCTATGTTAATAAATCTTGTGTTCGAAAACCCCCATTTATTAAAAATTGGTGTCAGGTGTGGGGTTAGGTATGTTTACAAAGATGATTTGTGAAATTAGAATGCCTGTGAAGGGAATTCGGGAACTGCGTGTTTCAGAACTGAGAGTGGAACTGGATACTGCAAGTACGAAGACGACACTATTTGAACGGCTTTATCGTTATTATATCAGTTAAGGTAGAAATCCTGAGACATTAGATTTCATAGATGATATTTTCAAAATTTATCAGGAAATTGTTGACTGGAGCATAAAACATTCTACTGAAATGTTCGATCGACTCGGAAGTGTTCTCGCAGGAGGTATCCGGCCTGCGAAGTGTTGATGGTGAGATCACGAATCTTCAAGAAAAATTTGACACGATGACCGAGGACTACAGTGAAAGTGAAATTAAAAATTTCCAGTCTATTTATGAACATGAGGGTGAAATAGAGACTGATGAAGAAACTAAGAATCAAATACTAAAATGAAATTTAAGTGAAAGAAGAAAGGTTTATATTGGTCGATATGAGGTACAAAAATGGTTGGGTTAATAAACAAATGGAAAGGGTTCCTATACACTTTGTGCAGGATTTGGAGGAAAGAAGGTATGTAACTATGAAGAAAGAAGAAATAGTGCCTCAATTAACTAATCTCAGAAGATATGAGGGAGAAATAAAAGAATATGATGCAAGTGAATTCCTGAATCCAGTGGCAGCTGATGACCAGACTGTCTTAATCAGAGATATTAGGAAACACAGTAATGTAGAAGAAAGGGAACACTTTTTTAAGAAAGAATATGCAGTTGAAAGAGAAACAAAACTCAGGAATGTAACAGCGGAGAAAACGAATGATGATGTTCCAACCAGGAAAGTTAAAGAACTATATTTAGAGTTACTTTAGTAAGAGTAATTTGGATAAACCACGAAAAGAGGAAAGAAAAAGAAAACGCAAAACGTTTATAAAAAGGCGCTGCAGATCTAAACATGACTTAATAGCTGAGATGTCTGTAATTAGAAGAAGCAAATATATAGATAGAAAAGAGAAAAGATTCAAACAGAGTAGAACAGAAGAAGAAATGGTCCTGGAAGATAAAACAGGAAAGGTATATGAAGAACTGATGTGAGCGAAAGAAGATGAAACCAGTCGCTCCAGGAAGGAGCAAAATGTTTCTAAAGGAAGCAGCAACATATCTGTAGGAAGCATAAGCATAAGGAGGAACCAGAGGAGATCCTAGAGTAAGGAGAAGAGGTCCTGGAGGAAGCAGCAGTGTTCCAAGAAGAAGTAGAAACGTTCTAGTAGGAATTAAAAGCATTTCTAGAGAAAGCAGAATTCCTGGAGGAACCAAGAGTGTGCCAGAAGGAAGCAGGATTGCTCCAGATAGAAACAAAACTATTCAAGGAGAGAATGCATTTGAAGAAGGAGCAATGTAATGAAATTGGCGAGAACAGCCGTTGCTAGGCAACCATAGACTCCTCTAGAACTTAAAGCTTCTCATTGCTATGCAACTGGCTTTGAATATAACAGTTAGTACAGTGTGAAACTTCATACAAAATGTCGTGTTACGTGTGTAGTAATAAAATAGTGTAGTATGTGATCTAGTTAGTTCCAGTGTTAGTTATTTTATTCTATGTGTACGTAATTGTTTTCTGCCATATTTCTTTATTAATAAATCTTGTGTTCGAATACCCCCCTGATTATTACAATACTTAATTCATAAATTAATATATAAATATTAATTAATCAAAGCAATTAATAAAAGCCAATTAAAATAGAATTATAGCTTAACTACTAGAGGTCATGTCAGCCAAAAACAAAAATTTGGGACATTCTGCACACAAAATTAAAACATATCGATTTCAGAAGCATGGCTAATTATTATTAAGAGCATCAAGCTTCAACGACTCATTCAAATACAGTTGAACCTATATATAAAGTTACTTCAATGTATTGAAAATCACTATATATCAACTTAAAAACTTAGAATTTAAAAAAAAAAAAAAAAAAAAAAAAAAAAAAAAAAAAAAAAAAAAAAAAAAAAAAAAAAAAAAAAAAAAATTAAAAATAAACATGTAGTAAATAAAATAACATAAAATAAGAAAAATAATTTATCTATACTATTATTATAAATATGCATTTATGAATCTCCAGGTTGCAGTGGCTAGAGTGAGTAAGGAGGTCAACGAATCAAAAACCAAATACATGCATGCAGGCCCACAACTGGATGTGCACGAACCATCGCATTTTGTAGCTGGAGGCTTTTCATTTGAAAGGGTGAAAGAGATAAGCTATCTTTGTTCACAAGTAAATCACAGAATTATGTATGCAAATAAATACTATTTTGGATTACAAAAGTATTTCAGGAGCAGGGCTATTTCTCAAAACACAAAGGTGCAACACTACAAGACTCTAGTAAGACCAGTTCTCACTCATACCCCCGAATGCTGGACTTTGCCCAGTTCACAGGAAGCCCTTCTCTTAAGGTTCGAAAGAAGAATACTGAGGATAATTTATGGCCCAGTTTGCATCAACGGAGTCAGGAGGATGAGAACGAATGCAGAGCTGACAAGACTCTATAAGAACACAGATGTTTTAAGGGTAATTAAAGGATGTCTCCGATGGGCGGGTCATATAATTAGAATGGCCCAGGATCAGATTTCTAGGATGCTCCTAAAGGAAATGATTTATGGGGCTATAATAATATAAGATAAATTTATGGGACTATAATAATATAATATATAATAGAGAGGCAATTCGATGGATCGATGGAGTGGCAGCGGCAACCAATAGAGAAGACTGGCAGACCAAGATGCAGAAGGTCTTGACTCTTCAAGAGTTGTAGCGCCACAGATGATAATGATGATTATGTAATAGGGCAAGCCATTTTTTGTTTGTGATCACTCAACACAAAAACTACTGAACCAATGTCTACCAAATTGACCATATCATCTTTACATTTCCAGGAAGGTTTAATAATAATAATAGCCTTTTATTATTTTCATAACTCAACAAATAACAATAATAAAATCTACTAATTTTCATTTAATTTGTAATTAAAAAAGCGATAATATGTGGATAATAAAGAGGTTTGAAAAAACATAGATAGGTGGCGAGCGTTATTCTACATGAGAGGCTACATAACAGTGTAATAAGGATATTGAAATTGATAATAAAATTTACTTAATATTAAGTTATTAAAAAAGATTTATAAATGTGGTGCAACATATGGATCTCAGTGAAGTTTGAAAATTGACCGATAAGTGGTAAGCACAAATCTGCAATAGAGTTAAGCTACTGAGCCCATCTGTACCAAATTTTAAATACATTATCTTCATAAATCTAGGAAGGTTTAGAAATAATAAAATTTAAAATAATAAAAACCTAAATGTTCAATGTCGAGTGGCAGGAACAAGGTTTACCAAACTGTCATATACTTTTATGGTTAGAAATTAAAATCCAACCAAATAATACAATAAAGTTATCACCAATTCAAAATGTCAATCCTTTACATTTTTAAATTGTGTTAAAGACGATGATGCAGTCCATTATCTGCGAGAGTATCTTAATATTCTCTATCTGGATTTCCAACCATTAAAATTAAAAATTGATGTCCAATTATATTTTTATGTTATCTTCAAACACCTAATCAGTGCAATATTAGCAATCATTAAAATAACACAATTCAGTAGGAGCCCAATTTTGTTTTTTTTTAAAGGTGTTTTTATTATTTTAACACCATTTCTTTTATATGTATATTTCTTTTTAAAAATAACGATGAAAGATTATTTCCAACAATTATTTAATTGTTAATAATGTATTGTTCTTAAAAAAAAAAAATGAATAGAAAAACATAACAAATATTGTATGAATGAGATGTTTCTGGTAACTACAAAGTAATTAAAATTATTTTGGTGTAACAGTAATGTTTTCAAATATTTCTATGAAACTCCTACTGGCCTGTTTGCCAAAAAAAACAAAATTATAAACTAAGTTGTGCTTATTATAATTTAATAAATGATTATAAACCATTTAATCAATAAAAGTAATTAAAAAAATTAAATTAACCTTCTTAATTATAAAATTAAGTCAATAAAATTTTGTAATCCAATTATCCAGAGTTTTGGATTATCAGTGAACCCTCACACTCATCAATACAATGGACAACAGGGGCTTTACTGTAATTCTGTTTAATATTCCTTAATAAGTTTACCTAATTTCATAAAATTAAGCATAACTTTATAAAGCTTTTACTATAACAGTGTTTAGGTGCTACAACATAACATAACTTCTATAGAAACTATATTACATACTTCACATGCATATATTACTTATTTTTATAAAATCATGATAAAAAAATGAATTCGTACAATTTACAAAAAAAAAAAAAAAAAAAAAAAAAAAAAAAAAAAATTAAATTATTTTGTGATTAATCAATAATAAACACATATGAGTGTCAATGATGAATTATTGAAATTTTTCAATGAATATAATTTGTTTGTTTTTTTTTTCAACCAACTTTCGATACATAGGTTCAACTGTATATATATATTTTAATAATTTTACATATTAACAACGCTACTATCTTAAGAGGAGGGAATCATTATCCTCTTCCTCTTCTGATAAAAGCTATAAGATATAATGATAATTTATAAGACACTAAAACGGGCATTTAAAACCAACTAAATACGTTTCAATAGTTTAAAATTTTCTTCACTAAGATACATGAAAAATAAAACAACATGCCAAAAATAAAGATCATATTCTAGTTTTTAAAAATAACAAACAAGCTAATATAAGCAAATATAAAACTCCTAAAGATGAATCATTTGTAAAATTTCTGAAAGTTTTAATAATTCTACATGCGAATGACCCATGCTAAAACAGCTTCATGCTGCAATGATAATATTTACCTTCTGCACAAAATATCCAGAGAGCAAAAAGAAAAGAAAAAAAAGAATAATTAATATTGAATAATTGAATAAATTATTAATAGATTATTAATTATGTAATATATTTTAAATACAATTTTTTTCATGTTTTGTTTTTCCTTTAACACCTGCCACAAAATGAAATATTAAGTAAATTTTAAATATAATAATTAGAAAATTACCATAACATATAAAATTATTCAATTTAAACAATGGAATGATATATACGTCATGAAGAATTAAATATGAACTAATATTATAAAGTACATAACACTAGAATAATATAAAATGTAGATTTAGATCGGACATAGTCTTGAACTAATAAAGGTTCAAAAACTGTTAATTGAACAAACTAGCCAGCCTTCTTGAAATCAGCCTTATCTATAACCTTTATCTAACCATTAACAAAGAACTACATAATTTCTATTTAAGTCAACACTTATACTCCAAGGAAAATAGTTTACTGTTAACAGTTCATATCACTATAACTTCAATACTTACAAGTTTCTTTTCTGTTTTAGTCTTAATGTCCCTGGCAAGTGAAAAAAAGGCTTCATCGACATTGATAGAAGCTTTTGCGCTGGTTTCCATAAACTTAATTCCATATTCTATTGCTAACTGTTCACCCCGCTCCTTAGAAACCTAAACATAAGTAATAAGCAAATAATTTTCGATAAGGGATATTATGTACTAATAAAGAGAAAATGATAAATTTATATTAATGTACACTTTAAAAGTAAGTTATGTAATAGTGATGACACCTTTTAAAATAAATGTGGTTATATTCATGGAACATTGTAAGAAATTAATGATTAGCTAACCTAAATGATTTCTATAAGTACCTGTCTTTTCTCAGGGAAGTCGCATTTGTTGCCCAAAAGCATCTTTTCAACATCGGCAGAGGCATTCTCTTCAATATTTCTAATCCAGTTCTTAATATTATCAAAGCTCTTTTCATTAGTAATATCATAAACAAGCATTATTCCCATAGCACCACGGTAATATGCTGTAGTTATTGTCCTAAAGCGTTCTTGGCCAGCTGTATCCCATATTTGTAATTTTATTTTCTTACCATCTAATTCAATTGTCCTTATTTTGAAATCGATTCCTGCAGAATAAAGTTCATGTCAAAGTGATTTAACAAAAAGCTCGTCATTAACTAAACAAGAGAATTTCATTCAATCATAATGCAGGTTAAAGCTGTACTAAACTGAGGAGAAAATACCTATCTCATAGAAACATGCTTAGAAAACTTTCATAAAAGAAACAAAAAACAAAGAAAAAAAACTGGCACATTTATTGTTCACACACTTACAAATACAGCGAAAATGAACTTCCAATAAGGCATTTTCCTAATAACACATCATAAAAAATAAATCAACAAATAAAGAAACAAACCGAAACTAATTCGGTTACTTAAGCCCAACTCGTAGACCCACTTTACAATATGCACTTACCAATTGTGGATATAAAGGTTGAGTTAAAGGCATCTTCCGAAAACCTGAAGAGTATACACGTTTTACCGACACCGGAATCTCCAATTAACAGCAATTTAAACAAATAATCGTAAGTTTTGGCCATATCTTGTCCTGAAGGTGGTTTAATAATAAAATTTTGTTACTTGTCACTTAGCCACCTTCCATGAGCCACTGGCTTATAGATAGTCCTTAGGAGATAATACACAGAGAATCTTCTTGTCTTGTCTGTACGCTAGCGCTCCAGGTGATACTGCCCCCAACCAATGCACAGGGAGCTGAAATTAAAATTAGTTTCTTTTACTAATGTTTATTAATTAGGTAGTATTTAGAAGAGCTATTGCCTTATCTTTCGTCTAATATTCAGTTAAAGCCCTAACTTCTAGTATGTTCGTTAACATTTTTAGAAACAAATGATTCTCATTCGATTGTAATTATACTCAATGCAAAGAGGTTAGAGCATACACATTATTTCTAAACTACACAACTTGCGTTTACTTGGTGTGTTAATGTACTAAATAACAATGTATTGTGGATTAATTTATACATTCTGTTTTATTTTATTTACTGAATAAAATGTTTGCTGTTTATTGCGTTCTCGTCAAACTAAAGTGATAAATTTTGAATCATTATGAATAATAAAATATCTTACCTAAATAATTTAAGTCAAAAGCTTTCTATTAACCTTTAAGAGCAGTTTAGTATGGCACATAATCTCTAATAACTTTCATTTTGTATTTTCATTTTTGTATTAAAAAAAAAATAAAATAATTTGACATATTTGTATAATTTTACAAATGAAACATTTTTAAATAGATATATTACATGACATTTTAAAGTTATATTACCTCACTCATGTGAGTAAAAAGACGACCGACTATAACTCGAAGGTTACATTCTGCTGCTGACGCATACATTCAATTATCGGCTTTCCTGAATATCTTCAATTTTAAAACTAACCGCCATTTCTGCTCTTTGTGAGAGTTATTCAAATTCTATTGGCAATGCTGCTCACACTTTACAGGTTTGTACATTTTACGAAATTAAAAAAATATGCAGCAATAATCACCTTTACGTTATACGTTTTTTTTGTACTGTTTCACTAGTGGTACTTATTTTTTGGCTTCGGCATGTTATATTTTATTCTTTCACCTAGCGATGCAAGAGCTGATATCTGCACTACGATTTTCGTTGCTATGAGGTATAATTCAAACAAAAGATTCTTCGTTGAATCTACAAGAATTACATAGTTTACTGAACATGTATTCATTTTCACCAGTTTATCGGCTATTTCTTTAAGTTTATTCCAATTTTCATCGGTGCTTGATAGTGTAATCATCTTGAATATCGCATTTTGTGGATCCACAAGGACTTTTAACTTCACTGCTTACGTTTTCTCTCTTCTTAGCATTGACTTGGTTTCTCTCAGTTTGCAGCTATTCATTTTAATCCATTTCTTCAAATTTTACGGAAAATGCATTATCTTTATTTTACAGTCAATAATTTATTATCCATTTGGATTTATTTATGTCTCATATGTTTTAGACCTATTACGATTCAAGTCAGGAAATGATTTCATTGGATTTGGTATCTTCTAGGATAATTTAATTCATTATTAATTAAGCTTTCAATAGGTTGAAATATGAATCTGGTTTTAAACTAAAATGAAGATGTTGTTCTTTGACAATTTTCATATCTACATGGGTATAAAGCCTAGTCGTTTCAGTGGCTCCAGATCTAGGTTTTTAAAACATGATCAAACCGAAAAAAAACAAATGAAAAAAGGTGATAAATATTGATTAATCGCTAATTTAAAAATGCTATATAACTATCACTTTTTCACTCAAATTAATGCGTACATGAGACAGTTTTTCACTGTCGAAAGAAAAAAATTACATGTATGAAGGTCACGGAAAGCTCTCGCAGAAAGTAGGATGGAAACACCTCATTGTGCTGTTCCTTATAGGCATGCCTCTGGTCTAACTTTATTAGATTAATCTCTTGATGTTACCATGGTGATTATCTCTCTGATTGTGGATTGAGGCTAATTTTACTTTCTCGTGGTACATTACATTTCAGTGCTATGAAAATAACTCTCAGGTATTATGATAACCATAGCTTGGGTTTATATAATACTATGTTAGTATTTGCTATCGTCCCTACTCCTCATCTATTGACGTCTGACATATATTATTTATAGAAATCAAATCATATTCTCGTGCAAACCATATAGGTGAAGAATAATGATTACTATAACTAAATATAGTTTAGTTAATATTATGATTCTAGATGTATGAAACTTACAATTAATCCAGACTTTACAATTAAACTATTTTAGGGACATTTCACAATTAATAATCTCTACTTATTACAAGCTATTGTATTATATGGTACCTACTTATCTTAAAGTGTTACAGTCAAAGTCAGCATCGTGAAATTCGTCTCCATCAGGTCTCAATATTTTCGATCATGGTCTACCATCTGCCACCTCTTCCTCTTCATCTCGTCCATCAAAGAGATCATCTCTCCACCCTTCAGCATTTGTCCCTTTAACTCTTTCCTCCCTGAATGTCATTCTGCTTAAAGGTACACATCTTCTCCCTTTTACTTTTGTCTTTCTTTGTTTGGATATTTTATTTTTTTGTCCGAAAAATATCTCTCCTGGGTAAGAAGACTTCAGGGCCTACACTTGACTCAGGCCTTCAATACTTCTAATAGAGATATCATAGGGTGCCGCTTCTCTTTCAGCTTTTCACCCATATTAATTATTAATATATTTTCTTAATCGTGTACCTATAATACATCGCAAACGTGTAAAACAACTTAATCATCAAATTAACCGTAATCACTATTGGTCACAAAAGATATCGAAAGAAAAGAGATTAGCATCTAAAATATTTAATAGGAACACTTGTAAGAGGTGTATAGCTTTTTTCAACCAATTTAATAATTTTTCCAACCAATTTCATAATTTTTCCAACCAATTTCATAATTTTTTCAACCAATTTCATAATTTTACCAATCAAATTCATAATGTTTTCAACCAATTTCATAATTTGTAAGATTTGTAAGTTTGTGTCAAATCAAGTGTCTGAATCATGTCATTCTTAATTCTATTTCCCCCACATTGTGATTTTTTAAAGAAGGTAAGTTCATTTCTTGTTTTCTTTGAATTGAGGTATGTGTTTCCCAAGTAGTCCAGAGTTCCATTTGTTTTTTTTTTTATGTGTTTTTTAATGCACGTGGTATTATGATATAATCTTAAATGAAACTAAAAAGTATATTCCCCTCATTTCTATTTCCCAATACAAAAAACGGTAAATAAAATAAGACAAAAAAAGAATCTGTTATTTATATATTTACTATTTATATTAATCTACTATAATATCCATTATGTTAATCTAATGTTCGATTTCAAAGTTTAAATAAATAAAAAAAAAAATTATTCTTTCAAGTTATATGTTTAAATATAAACGGCCTCAAAAATTAAGGATACTGTCTTTCAGATCTGCTAGGATCTGACGATTTTTTGAAGCCAAAGGACATCCTTGGCCATTCTCCTTCCCCACTTTGAATTAGTTTTCGTCCTTAAGGATACTATTTTTTTTTTTTTTTCAAGACATGATTTAATTAATTATCGTAAATAATTCCATCAATCTAATCCCCATTGAATTCTCGGTGACTTATTGATAACAATATCTCATGGGATTACGTGCATGAAATGTTTTGAAAAAAGTATAAATTCGTTTGAAAAAATTATGAAATCGGTTGAAACAATTATGAATTTGATTGGTAAAATTATGAAAGTGGTTGAAAAAATTATGAATTGGTTGAAACAAAATAATATCTTCACTTTCATTGAATATCTTCATTTATGAGAGAGGGCGAAGCCTCGACGGGGGATGATGAAGTTATATATAAAAGGAGAAGCCATTTCCGTTCATGATCACTAACCGCAAAAACTACAGAACCAATCTGTACCAAATTTTAACTACATTATCTTCATTGTCCAAGGAAGGCTTAGCAGTAATAAAATTTACATATTTTCTTTTAAATTACTGTTCAAAATAAAGTTTTAACATTGACCAATTAGCTGGCGAGCGCCATTCAAGAGAGGTTACAATGATCCGGCGTTAAATATAGCTAGGCATTAAATATATATTTCCATATTCTGCAATCAGGATATATGAGAGCCGGTTATGTGAGAATTCACTGTTCATCATATATGTATCTAATAAATTTATAAAATTCAAAAATAATTTGAGGACGGTAGTGGAGAAATGAATATATACAAGGTTTAAAAGAACTATGAACAAATAAAGACGAATAGTGGACTTTTTGGAATAGTTAATAGTGAGACAACTCGTACAGAATGCGAGATCACAGTTTTCGGATGGGAATTACTTCAACAAAATCAATTTCTTAATTAATTCCAAGAAGGAATCAGGGAACTATTGTTCGTTCCAAGTTTGTCCTGTAGACTATTCTATACGTGGAAACATGTAGACTCAGGAAACTTTCAACAAACCAACTCTGGCAGCTTAAAATCATGTCCATTAATGATATTAGCTTGATCTCCGGTTCCTAATTGCAACAATCACTCGCAGTATCGCAATAAATTATAGAGGAAAAGATGTAAATATGTGAACCTTCGTTTGTTTTTGATTTAAAGTTATTTTTAACTTGAAAAAATCTAGATTTTCGACTTACATTAAGAACTATAATAAGTTTCTTAAATGAGAGAAAGCAAAACAATTGTTAACATCGATTATTTCATTTTATAAACGACGATTCACTAAAAGCTTTTAAAATAGCACCAAAAAAAATTGGCGAATAAATACCTATTCAAAAAAGTCATCAAGAATAGTTTAAAACAAGATAAAATAATTCGAAACGGTCGAGAGTTCATTTATTACAGGGGAAAAAAAAATTACAGAAATCGCAATCATAACTAGCTCTTTCAGCCCCGGCACTAAGTTCCCACATTTGTGAACATTTTACCCACACTTCTTCCCGAGTGTCTTCAGAGAGCCTTGAATCACAAAAAATGCAAGTTGTGATCTCTATGAAGAGATATGTCGAAGTTCCTGGGGAAACGTAAGTCCATATTTACACCAAAACTGGGTGCCAAAATTTACAAAGAAAGATAGCCACTGTCACGTGTAACCTAAAAGCGTGCCTGACTAAATGCGTGCTTCAAAAAGCACAAAATGAACATTTCAGCATTCATTGACTGGACTATTGAATACGCACCAGAAGGAAAAACAAAAATATTTTGTCCCCCAATGCACTTCAATAAGTAGCTTTCAACCAAAAACTTGAATTGTCAGATATGATGATCTATATTAGATTTAATTTGTAGTAAAATAAAATAGACATTATACTTTGGAAAGTTTTTTATTCCTGTTGGAATATTTGTAGATAAGACAGGACAACTTCTGTCGGGACAGCAACTTATGTTGATAAATACTAAATTAAGTTTAATTAAAGTTTGCTGGGTCATCTAGTTTTTTATGAGTTCGGCTATGGCCGGTGACTATGTAGGATCGGCTCTATGTCAATCATTTGCTTGATGGGGTTATTTGCTACATATGAAGACGAAATTTGGCACAGTCCTAGAACAGAAGGTTGAGTTGAAGCATACGAAGTTAGGTGAATATTGACCAAGGATCATCGCAGATAATTTGATGGGAACGAAGCGGTGAGTTTAATTGCCAGAGCCCTTATCTATTTGTTCGGAAGGATCCTGTCGCTCCCCACCACACCATCATACCGGCCCGCAGTCAGCTGAGCCCTTAAGGTCAGTGTCATCTACGCTCGCTGTTATCTCTTGTCACCGAACCGGCCCTACGGAATTTTACCTATTTGTTAATCAACTGATTAGTGATAATAAGATTTAAATCTATTTTATTATTATTATTATTATTTTTTTTTTTTTTTTCCCGTAGTTAAGAGTTTATTTCGATCCATGCGCATTGTTTTTTAATTAATATAGACGAATGAATGATTTATATGTTTATATAAGTTTTTAGCTCCGTTGTGTTCTTTAATTTCTTAATTTATTTATCTAGTTTCTTTAGTTTTATTATTATTATTGAATTTTTATTTAAAATATTCAATAACCATTATTATTATTTTTTCTATATCTAAAGAGAGTTGTATATCCTTGTACACAAACATTTATCCTGTATACTCTATTTTTATTTTATTTATTTATTTATTTTATTTATTTTATTTTTTTTCTGGATTTAGAATAATTTATATATATGTGAGTGTGTGTCTATGTCTGTGTGTTTGCATGTTTTTTTGTTTTTTTTACGTATTTATCAATATTTGTTAAGAGTATTGTTTTTTTTTTGTTTTTTTTAAAGAATATATTTATATTTTTATTTATTTATTTATTATTCATCTTATCCTAGGGTCTGTAAATACTGCCTTTTTTTTTTTTTTTTTTTTTTTTTTTTTTTTTTTTTTTTATTTTTTTTTTTGTTTATATATTTATTTTTGTTTATATATTGACATGGTATAATTTTCATGCGGTATTGTCTCATTTTGTTTATTAATATAACTTTAATATTGTATATTTAAACTTGAGTTTGATATATATGTGGTGGTCTCCGTCGAGAAATTGAATAAAAATTATTTTATCTTATTTATTTTATTGTTATTTTTATTTATTTATTTTTATTTATTTATTTTATTTTATTTTTTTTTTTATGGAATCAGACGCGACTAGGCGGAGAGCAAAGAATTTCAAAATTGGTGAGACGATATGGGTTCCAAGAACCGGGGGACTGGTCCAAGAGGCTGTGGTGGCATCTATTATGCATGTGGCTATCACAGAAGGCGAGGAAAAAGAATTTATTAAGGTTGAATGGGAGGGTGAGGACGGCCGAGTTTTTAGGCAAGACTGTGTCTGTTGACGATGTGCTGCCTTGTCCTCCCGAGCTTCAGGCTGGAATTGTTCAGGTCCCCGAAAGTAGGGTATGTCCCATATGTGGATTAAGTTTTAAAGGAGAAAAAGGTCTGGGAACCCATATCGCAAAAAAAACATCCCAGGGAGGCAAATTGTAGAACGGTCAGGGATATATTAAAAAAAAAGGACTGAATCCTATCAATGAAGAGGGGGAGGCTTGTGGCACTAAAGCAGAGATTGATAAATGGTCGGCCACCTTTAAGAATTTACAAAAAAGGGAGATAATTGAAAAAGGGGATTTTGACGAAGCGGTATTCAGCTTCCTCAAGTTTTTAAGAAATGTAAATGCTGAATTGCCTGGCCCCCAGCACCCTGCCGTTAGATTTTACAAAATGAGAAAAAAAAAATAAAACAATTATGGCAGATAAGGGTGTTGGGAAAGTGACGAATCCCCAGAGAGCCTATAAAAAAGACAGGAGTCGTCGGCAGGAACAATACCAATATGAACTAGCACAGTATAATTACTACAATAGGAGAAAAAAGGTAGTACAAAACTATTATGAATGCCGACGCTCCCAAGCAATGCCCTTTGAAGGTGGCTGAGGTTGAGTGCCACTTTAAAAACCTCTTTGAGAATACGAACTCCCGCAAACGTGTGGATTATGAACAGTGTTCCCCGAGGCCAAATTTGATGTCCATCGATATTCAAGCAATTAAAAAAGCTATAAAATCTACATCGTTGGATACATCGCCGGGGCCTGATGGAGTATTGGTCCGCACGTTAAAATATTTTGATGTCTCTCACATCATCAAGACCATTGCGGAGATAATGTTGAAGGAGGCCTATGTACCGGAATCGCTGCGTCAGGGGCGTACAATTTTAATTTACAAAGGTAAGGGTGAAGTTAAGGATATTTCATCCTGGAGGCCTATCACCATTTACTCAATTGTACGCCGAATAATAGAAAAGGCTTTGGACTGCGAGCTTAGGAAACAGGTCGCCTTCAACAAAAATCAGAGAGGTTTTATTAAAGGTCTCCCGGGAACTCACGTCAATGCCAGGATTGTGGATGCAATCATAAAGGACGCCACTACTAAAAGAAGGGATTGCGCTGTGGCCTTTCTTGACGTGATTGGGGCTTTTGACAATGTTGGGCATGACCACATAGTTTGCTCACTGGAGGCTAGAGGTGTGTCACCGGATCTCAGGGATGTAATTGCTGCTCTCCTAGGCACCAACAAGATTAGTATCAATGTTGGTGCTCATACGACAAGCCAGATCAGGGTGCTAAGGGGAGTACCCCAAGGCGGCCCCTTGTCATCATCTCTCTTCAACTTGGCCATCGACCATATGTACCGTGAAATGTGCGATCAACAATTTTCTATGCAATACGGGTACAACCTGAAGAGTGACCAAGAGAGTGTGGTCCTCACAGGCTTTGCTGATGACCAGGTTGTGTCGGCGCGAGACAAGGGTGCCGCGGAGAGAGTGATCAACAGCATCCAAAAAATATTTGATGAAATAGGTCTGGCAATTAACCCACAGAAAAGCGTGGGAATAATATTAAATAAAGGAGAGCTGCAATCAGCGATGCTCTCCCTAGAGAATGGAAGTGCAATCCGGACAATAAAGCAAGAAGAAACAGTGAAGTATCTTGGATGCACATTCTCGGGGGAGCTAATATTTAACGAGGATTCGGTGACAAAGATTAATGGTAATTTGGACAAATTAGTAACGTCCAGTTTGCTCAAGCCGGAGCAAAAGCTCAACATTGTTAATCAATATTTGTTCCCGGGTCTCACGTACCCTCTTCAAACAGCGCCCCTGACGAAGCTGCGTCCTTCTCTACTAGATGGAATCGATACAATGATTCGGAGAAGCGTCAAGTCCATTGTTGGTCTTCCAGCGAATACATCGACGGCGATGCTGTATGCACCAAGGAGGTTTAGAGGATTGGGACTGATGCGTTGTCAATGGGAGGCCCCTCTTCAGCATTGGTCCATCGCCCAGCGACTGTCTAATGTGCCGGATGCTCTGTTCCAATCTGTCTTTGATTATACAGCGGAAATCTCCGAGTGCGCTGATAGATTGGGTGTTGATCAGGGGTACCGGAATGTGAGAGCTCTACGGCAGTCGCTGAGAGAAAATGCCTTTGAAGAGTGGGCCAGTTGCAGGTGGCAGGGCGTTGGTGTTCGACACTTTAAAGAAACCCCAAAAGCTAATAGTTACCTGTACGACAAAAAGGTGCTATCCGGGTCTGAATGGTCCAACGCCCTTAAGCTTAACATTAACTACGCACCCCTGCGTGGAGTCCCAGGCGTCAGCGAGCAGAAGAGAGAAGTTGGGCCCCTCTGTCGCAAATGCGGCAGAGAGTCTGAAACACCAGCACATGTTCTGGGAATTTGCCCCAACAACTCCCTCCTTATAACACGCCGTCATCACAGAGTTAAAAAGGAAATAGTGAGGCTCCTTGAAGAGAAAGATTTTGCCTGCTTCGATGAGGTGTATTGCATCGATACCGATGGATCTACACGATACGCTGATATCGTTGCTTTTTCACGAAAAGGAAATTCAGCACTGATTATAGATCCCACGGTTAGATTCGAAAGCAACGATCCGGATCAGGCAGGTAAAGTGGAAAGGGAAAAGAAAGGAATATATGACAAATGCATCCCTTTCCTTAAAGAAAAGTTCCGTGAGACTTTCGGCGAGAGAGAATTCCACGTGAGAGGCCTATGGTTCGGAGCTCGCGGAACTATACCTAATAGAACAAGGAGTTTCATGGAAGACCTGGGCATTGATATGAAGGATTTGGCTGTGTTAGCGGAAAATATTATATTGGACTCCCTGGGAATAATCCACCACCACATATATGGTAACTGATGGTTTGGGAAGAGCAAGGGAGATGTATTGCATGTTTATCCTAGTTTTTATACAGTTATTGTTAATGTTAATGTTATTAGTTATATAGTTATTGTTATTGTTATTAGTTATATAGTTATTGTTATAGTTATTAGTTATACAGTTATTGTTATTGTTATTAGTTATACAGTTATTGTTATTGTTATTTATGTGAATAGTTTTATATTTATGTTATTTATTATATTTTATATTGTTATACCTAAATAAGGTTATATATTATCTTTTTAATATTTTAAATTTCGTTTTAATTGTAATTCCGCATGGGATCGATCATTTTTATATGTAGACTTTTATATTTTTAAAATAATGACTATTACGGGTTTTTTTTTTTTCTCTTTTTAATATTAAATATTGTAAAATGTCATATTTGATTGATTAAGTATGCTGTGTATTTAGCAACCCATTTAAAATGGGCAGCACCACTTAATAAAGTGTTTCTCTCTCTCTCTTAACATCAAAATTATGATTTTTGTTGATATTAATTATATTAGTAGAGGAAGAGAAGTAAAAACGGGTCCCGGTGTAAATATGGTAAATATCCCTTCTGGCGGAGATCTTATGCTACTTTTTAAAGCACATTTCAAGCCTAATATGGAGTTTAAAGATTGTTGATTTATTGATGATTGGTTTTTGATATATAGTAAATAACACAGGCCAACGATGAAAAGACTTTTTTACTTAAAACACCTTATTATTCTGTTTTTTATGGTGCTAAATCCAAATATGACTGTTATTAAGCCGTATAACCTACCATTTTTTTACATTTGCACATCAATATATTAAATTGTTTGATTTATTACAGAATTTAACAGCTTTTATATACTACAAATGAAATTGTAAAATAATTTGTGCTGGATGTAGAAGAGTTGGCAGCACTGCTGAAACAGATATAGATATAGATGAGCAAGATGATGAAGAGTTCCAATGTGCTACAGCAAATATATAGCCTAAACTGTTTACTCAGATTGAGCTTAACGACTTAGTTAGGGATCTTGGGTTAACAAAAGAAAAAGCTGTATTGCTTGGTTCTAGACTAAAAGAAAAGAACTTGTTGGCAGTTGAAACTAGCATATATGTGTATAGGAAGAGAGAGCAGCAGTTTTCGAAATTTTTGGAACAAGAAGTTGATTAAGTGTTACTGCTCAGACATTCCAGGTCTGATCAAAGAGTTTGGTGTTGAATACAAAAAAGAAGACTGGAAGCTGTTTATTGATTCTTCCAAAACTAGTTTAAAAGCTGTTTTATTACACAATAGTAATACTTATGCATCTATATCTGTTGGCCATTCTGTACATATGAAAGAGAGCTGTGAAAACCTACAAATAGTGTTGAATAAAATTTGCTATTCGGCTCATGGTTGGATGATAAGTGGTGACTTGAAAGTAACATGCATGCTTCTTGGTCAGCAATTTGGATTCAGCACACAAAAATCTATAAAAATCAGCTATTAAAGTAAAAAAAGTTTTCAAAAACATTTTTTTTGTTGGCCTGTGTAATTAAACGACAATACAGTAAACGTTTTTAAGCATAGTGCATGTTTTTCACGGGGGGGTCTTGGTTTCAAGATTGTAACCTTCTTTTTTTTTATTTATCTAAGCCCATCTAGGAGCGCTTATGACTAGTTCCTTTTGTTCCCAGTACTTCCTGAGACCCATTAAGGTCGGAAATTCCAGCAGAATCTAGGTCTTTTTGCACTTCATTAAGCCACAGACTTCGTGTCTTATAGCTTTTAATTAGCGAGAAGATCTTCTTGGTAAGCCTATTGTAGTCCATTCTCAAGAATATTATTCCATTGTCTTATTGTAACAGTCTATTATTGACTAAATGTTATTAATTAATATTAATATCTTTAATATTACATTCCCCATTTCAAGGTCATACTAGAGTCGAGTGTCACTCATTAATAACAAAAATTCCAGTTCGACACGTTGTGGTTTTTGTGTAGACTTGGTGTTTGCAGGTAATATCAACCTCACCATTAAGAGCTACGTTACCTACTTTTGTTATCATAAACCAATATTATCTACAACCGAAAAATGATTGTACATACTGATCCTACCCGAATGTAAATATATACCTATCTGAAAAACTTGTTTCCTTGCTGTAACCCTTGATGCAAACTGGTATAAAAATTTTTTTCTAAAAATAAAACAAGAATTTTTCGTTACAATGCTCCCCACTTGACCCCATATTATAAAACAATCATTGTAAAGGATTTACTGAACCAGATAGGAACACACATTTTTTTAGTATTTCCACTTGGCTACTAGTCATCACGATATTGAACCTTGAGTGAGTCAATGCTAAACTATTTGTGAGTTAATCGATTTTATCTGTTCTCTGAATGATTTTGCGCCCATCTCAGCTGTTAATGGTTTCTTAATTGTATTAATTACGAAATTTAAGAACAATATTGTTTATTTATAATAACTTCACTGAGTATAATTTCACTACATTACTCTAGGCTTGAGAATGAACTTTACCTTTGCTTAATATATAGCATTTTATGACATATTGAGCACGGATTATCAGCAGTCTTTAATATCATTCGGAAATTCTTCTACGCCGTGCACCCGACGAGGTCGCTGCTGTGCGTTTTGACGCATTATAGAAAGACAGTGTAATCTCTCTTCTTCATTTCCAAATAATCTTTATACACGAGCGCTTTCACTCGGGGCTCTAAGTCGCTCTATTCTTTTATCTTCAGACTCTAGACACCAAATATTCCGTGTTCAGTTTGAGATCGACGTTTTTATCGAGTTTTAACATACAGACAGCTTTGATAAGATCTCTCATATGTAGCAAACGCCTTATAAAGACCTTTGTGCTTCGGCTTCGAGAGAACGTGTATTTTCTCGTATTCGGCGGCTTTCTGAAGCCTGTGCACGCAAGGTTTTATAACCATGAATCATATATCCCCAAAAATAAGGCTTAAACTTTTAATATTGAAAATAAAATTTTAAAAACTATTTATTCGTCACCTATTAATAAAAACTCAGAAATGATATATTAGGGTTAGAATAGTGTTTATACGTTTCGGAAACTGGCCAACAAACGTGATTATTAAACTGATTGGTCTATTCCAATTGAAAGCACGAAATAACATTATGGCAGGTGGGAAGAAGCTCCTTAATAGCTGAAGAAAGTTTATTAAATGTTAGCTTTGGTCGAAACCAAAACTGATGAGAGTCGAATTAAGATGTGAGTCGAGTCGGAACTCATCGTTTATTCAGTCAATTAAAAAACTATGACACAAATACAACCTTTTAAATATTTTGATCCCAACACATTTAAAAAATATGGAAACTGAGAAATGTTATGGGACTTTAACTATCTGAGAATGAAAAAAAATATATTCTCTTAATTTACGTTGAGGGTGGGTCGGGTACTTGGTTTCTGAAATTAATTTGTAAAACTATATTTCGATAAATAATATTTTAATGATAAATTTATCAATGTAGTATTTTATTTTTAAATGTGTTCGTAAGATGGCCGCATCTACCAGGTATGCAAGTTTAAAATGTCGTTTATTTCTTAAAATAAATACACAGTAATTTAAAAAAAGTATAATATATTTTATTCAAAGTACTGACCCTCGCTTTCTACACATTTTGCCCATCTCTCGGGCAATATATGGATACCATTCCAAAAGAATGCTTCATCTTTATTTGAAATCCATTCATCGAGCCATTTTCGTACGTTTTCGAAATTGTTGAAGTGTTGCTCCGCCAATGAGTGTCCCATCGATGAGAAGAGGTGATAATCAGAAGGCGCCAGGTCAGGTGAATACGGCGGGTGGGGTAGGGTAGGGTTCCCAACCAAGCGAAGAAATCGTTTCCTTAGTCAATCTGGCTGAATGTGCAGGAGCGTTATCATGCTGAAGAATGACTTTGGCGTGCCTGTGAGCCCATTCTGGGCGTTTTTTCGATCAATGCGTGACTCAAATTGATCATTTGTTGTCGGTAGCGCTCGGTATTGACTGTTTCGCCGGGTTTGAGAAGCTCGTAGTAGACTACTCCCTTCTGATCCCACCACACACACAGCATTGTCTTCTTCCCAAAACGATCCGGTCTTGCACTCGATGTGGATGGTTGTCCTGGCGTTACCCATGATTTTTTTCGTTTGGGATTCTGAAAATAAATCCATTTTTCATCGCCAGTTACAACTCGATGCAAAAAACCCTTTCTTTCGTGGCGTAAAAGCAGCATTTCGCACACAGTTTTTCGTTTTTCCATCTGTCGTTCGTCCAATTCATGTGGAACCCATTTTCCAACCTTTTGAATCTTTCCCATAGCTCTCAGGCGATCGGAAATGGCTTGCCTAGTGACATTCAACTGTTCTGCCATCATTTGTTGGGTTTGGGCATTTTCTTCGTCTAATAAAGATTGCAATTCGAAGTCCTCAAACTTTTTTGGTCGATTTTCTCGTTTTTGATCAGTAACATCAAAATCACCACGTTTGAAACTTTGAAACCAACGTTCACATGTCCTGACGGTTGGAGCAACATCGCCATAAGTCTCAACAAGAATTCGATGACATTCAGATGCCTTTTTCTTTTGATTAAATAAGAAAAACATGACATGCCGCAAATGCTCTTTATTTGGCTTAAAATTAGACATTTTTAACACCAAAGAAAGGTATGATACGTCCACGTAAACGACTTAAAAACAACTGACTTTTGTAAACAAATGACTAACAAACAAAATAGCGTTTAGAGATAAGCAAATCCTTCAATAGGCTAAGAGCGCATTCTATTGGAATTAAAACGACATTTTAAACTTGCATACCTGGTATATTGCACGCCCATTAAGCGCTCTGTAATTGTGACTTTTTCTTTAGTGAAATAGCTAAAGTTTTGTTCCGCATTTTTACCAAATAGTGACAGTATAAACTATAGAATATTTTTCAGTTGCTGACTGTGAGGTGAGTGGAAACATTGATTAACAGTGAACAATAAACATTAGGTGAAGCAGTTCAGCTGCCTAGCCGTAATCCTAACGGCTAGCTGGTATACATCGCTTATCTATCACGGTCAAGGTTGGTTAATTGTTTTCCTCTCGTTCAAACCTAGACAATTTTTTTTTTTTTCTTCTTATATATTATGTTTTTTTTTTCAACAGTAAAAATTGTGAATAATCATTTAAATAACTTATTTATATAAGTAATCATTTTTCATTGTGTTATTATTTTTGTAGTTACTACTTTTATTTTTATTGAAGTTTTATAGTTTTTTTTTTTTAATACAATTATGATGGACGTTGTCACATCAGGGGACGAATCAGAGGAAGATGCCCCCTATTCGGAAATCAGTGAAACTGATTCCCAGTCAAAAAGAACATTACAAAAACGACAAAGAAACTGCCCCAGGATCAGCGGGCAATTCTCCAAATAAAAAAAAAAATAAAACAGCTAAATTTAAAAAACCACTCACCAATGAAACACAACAAACTCGCAGTAAAACTACTGCAGCTAAAACAATTTAGCCAATTCAACCAGCTAACTCAACCATCAATACCTCTACACCCTCAACCAGCGCAAACAATAATTTGAATCCTCAGCAGACTTCTGAATCAGACCCGCCACCAATTTATGTTAATAAGATCGACAATTTTATTTCATTTTGCACTGAGATTTCAGATTTGATTGGAGAAACTAACTTCCAATGTTTTTCCCGAATCAAGGATATAAAAATTAAAACAACGTCGAAAGACAGTTATAAAAAGATGATAAATCACTTAAGCAGTAAAAATTATGATTTTCACTGCTACCAGCTTAAAGAAGACAAATCGTATAGAGTAGTATTGCGGGGTCTCCACTCTACAACTCCAACCAGCGCTATAAAAGACAGCTTAGAAGCAATTGGCCATAATGTCAGGCATATATCTAATGTGCTTCACCCTACTGAAAAATATCCGTTGCCACTGTTCTTTGTGGATTTGGAGCCAGCTAGCAACAATAAAGACATTTTCGAGGTCACTAGACTTGTATATTCTAGCATCAAATTTGAAGAACCGAAAAGGAAAACAACAATAGTCCAGTGCACAAGGTGTCAAGGATTAGGGCACACTAAAACTTACTGCCACCACCAGGCAAGATGTGTGAAATGTGCTGGATCACATGCAACTGAAACTTGCCAGCAATCACGTGATACACCTGCTAAATGCGTACTTTGTGGAGAGGATCATCCTGCAAACTACAGAGGCTGCATAGTTTACAAAAGTATGCAAAATCAAAGAAGATCAAACATATCCTCAGATAAACCAAATCCAAACATCCAAGCACCTGATGTTGATAACACTGCAGAATTTCCAGAAATACCAGAAAATCAAGATCGAAGAACAGAGCAACAGCCATCAACCTCAGCACCACCTTCTCATCCACCACGACAACAAGCTGCTTATTCTGACAAGATGAAACAACAACCTAGACGTCAGGCGCCTCAAACTTCCCAATCCCAGCATCAGACATCCAATTCTCATCCTCAACCATCTCAACAGAATATCCCTCCACATAATTTACCTTTGAAGGTAAAATTACCACCTCAAAAACAACATCCAATTCCTACTCCTGTCCATATCAACCCTTCACTCCAAGTTGATTCCTTTCCACGTACTCAACAAAGAGTACCACTCCCAAATAATTCACTTTCTGAGACCAACAATGTATCCCAAGCATCCAATTCATGTATCCCTCCCTACCAAAATCCTACCGATATCAACGCTATCCTTTCCTCATTCCTCTCAGAACTAAGAGATACCATAAAACCGCTCATTACCCTCCTCACAAGAGTCCTTTCAGAAATCCCGTTAAACGTCGCAAGATGAGTGTTAAGCCTCTTGCTATCGTTTTATGGAACGCAAACGGACTGAAAAACCACCGAGACGAACTCGACATTATTAATTAATAGTAATTCTCTTTCTCATAACCTCCTTGATTCCTTTTTCCGATCCCTCGGACCGCGCTTTATTGCTGGAGGAGACTACAACGCCAAACACCAGCGGTGGGGTTGTCGAACATCCAACTCCCGTGGCAGCATCTTATCCCGCATTACAACATCCAACTGTTATTCTGTCCTCTCACCCTTAAATCCTACTTCAAAAAACGTCCCGATATCCTCGATATCTTCATTTCTTCCCAAATTTCCACCTCTCAGACCATCATCAAATCTCTGGACGACCTTTCCTCAGATCACAGCCCTGTTCTGCTTCTCTTGCATTCAAATCCCGTTCCTAAACCCTCCCTTCCTAGACTGATTACAGGACGTGTAGATTGGGACAAATTTCGAACTGATCTTGAAAATAAACTGGACCTGAAAATTCCCCTTAAAACAAAACAAGACATCAACTTTGCAATTGACAAACTAACATCATCAATACAAACTAGTATTACTAAAAATACAGCATCCCGAAAAATTCATGATACTCAACAGAATAACTTGCCACAGCATATTCGGTCCTTACTAATTGAAAAACGCAAAGCAAGAGCAAAGTGGCACCGGACTAGATACCCGTCAGATAAAAACAATTACAACAACTTAACTAACAAACTTAAGACAGAAATAAGAAAATTCAAAATTCAAAGTCTACATGACAATACCAAAAGTATAAATACTTCTGACAAGTCATTATGGATGACTACAAAAAAACTATTTAATTATAAAAACTTTAATCACCCTCTCCTTACAGATTCTCAAACCTGGACAAGATCTGACGAAGAAAAATCCCAAATCTTCGGTCTACACCTCTTTAAATCATTTAATCCTCATCCTGACATCATCAACCCGACCCACCTTGAATGTATTGAAGCAGAATTAAATATTCCACTCCAAATGTCTCCACCTCCTAAAGCATTTCATCCTTCCGAAGTATCGAACTTAATCCACAGATTACCTTCAAACAAAGCCCCTGGAAATGACATAATTACAGCCCACATCCTAAAACTTCTTCCTCGGAAAGCGATTCTACTCCTAACCTATATATATAATGCTGTCCTCCGCACCACACATTTCCCTGATCCTTGGAAATTCTTAATAGTAAAGATGATACCTAAGCCCAAAAAACAACCGGAGCTTCCATCCTCATATCGTCCAATATCACTCTTGCCCATTATGGGCAAAATCCTGCAAAAACTCATCCCGGATCACCAGTTTGGTTTCCGAACGTCACACTCCACTATCCAGCAATGCCATCGTGTGGTGGACGTAGTCTCATCAGCATTGGAGCGCGGAATGTACTGCACTGGAGCCTTTCTCGACGTAGAACAAGCTTTTGACCGAGTCTGGCACCAGGGACTGCTTTACAAACTTCGAGTATTCCTGCCTCCTACGTACTTCCTTATAATCCGCTCCTATCTCAGTAATAGAACCTTTAAAGTCAATCATAATTTATCCTATTCTTCCCTATTTATCCAATCTGCCGGTGTTCCTGAAGGAAATATCCTAGGTCCTATCCTCTACACGGTCTATACAGCTGACATCCCTACACATCCTAGTACTGTCCTCACTACGTATGCTGATGACACATGTGTGTTATCAATAAATAATGATCCCTTCATAGCATCCCAAACACTCCAATCTCATATTATAAACCTTCAAGAATGGTGTCAGAATTGGAGAATTAAAATAAATCCAAATAAATCTCACCAAATAACCTTTACCCTTCGTCGTAAACCAACGACTTCCTGTCCAACAGTATCCTTTAATAACATTCCACTGATCCCTGTTGAACAGATCCGCTACCTAGGGCTCCAACTAGACAAACGTTTAACTTGGAATCCACACACAAGACTAAAAAGACAGGAAACTGCTCGTCGTTTTCGATTTCTTTAACATTTACTAGACAAACGTTCAAAACTTCCGATATTCTACAAAAGACTCATTTACATGACAGTTATCAGACCTATTTGGACATATGGAATTGAGCTTTGGGGCTCCACCAAACCATCTAACTCATCTCGTATCCAATCCTTGCAATCCAAAATCCTGCGAAAAATCCTTAATGCTCCCCACTTTGTCACAAATAAACTTATCCATAAAGACCTCAATGTTTCATATGTTGCTGATTTAGCCCAAACCAGATACCTATCCTTTCATAGTAAACTCCGTAACCATTCAAATCCACTAGTCTCTCAACTTGCTTCCCATTCTATTCCTGACAACCCTCCGAGGCGTCTGAAAAGAAGATGGCCCCGGGACCTTCTCAAATAGAACTTTTATTGAAGTGCTACCAATGGGTAGTTGCTTCACAAGCCATTGAAATTTTATTATTTTTGTCATTATCACATTTACTGGATGTATGTTTTTTTGTACAGTTGTAACTTTCAATAAATAGATATGAGAAAAAAAAAAAAAAAAAAAAAAAAAAAAAAAAAAAAAAAAAAAAAAAAAAAAAAAAAATGTGTTCGTCTACAGATTCAAGGGAACGTGCGATTTGAGCCTGCTCTCACATTTTCTAAACAAGCGCGGCTTGTTCGTCTTCAGATTCTAGAGTGCGATTATTTTGCTCATATTCGACGCCTTTCTGAAGATGCAAAGCACGTTCGTCTTCAGATTCGAGAGAACGTGCGATTTTTGCTTGGTTCCTCATTTTCTGAAGACGCTGAATACGTTCGTCTTCAGATTCAAGAGCTCGTATTTCACGTGTATATTGTGACATGCGACCGAGTCGCTGAGACCTCTGAGGTTGAGTTTCAGCTGCACGAATTTTGCTTTGTCTCTCTCTTTGACCATAGAGTATCTTTGTCCTTTCGAAGCTACCCTCTGTCTCACACTTCTTCCTTTTTTTAGCAGAACCTTTCGATAAGGATCTCTCCATGGGGGTATTTAGCTAATCTAGGCGGCCAAAAGTCGATTTTATAAAATCCACTGAAGGTAAATAAACCAAGCTATTTATACAGGGTGAGTATCTCTTAGTGTAAAAAAAAAAAATTGGGTTAAACTAGATCAAAAATGTAGCTAAATGCCGCAAATCTCATCTTTCTATTCCAATCCGTTGCAGATATACGATAAATCAAAGACTTTTTTGAGGAAATCACGTTTTTTTTTTTCCCATAAAAACTGCAATATCTCATTTTGTCTAAATATTTTTCAAATTTTGGCCACATTTTCAGATTTAGCATTAAATTTCCTATAAGAACAGAGTACACGTAACCTTGAATTTTACAAACTTGGTATCTAAAGAACAGCCTGATCTTCACCTTATTTGGGGAAGTCACAATGTCTTATTTACTTCAACGCTCACCGTTTTTCGTAAAAACTATCCACAAAACGTCAATTCTCACAAACACTTGCAAATTTAATCAGCTTTTGAATAATATGTCAAAGGTGATTTTTAAACATAATAAACTCTTCATTGGAATAAAAAGCAAAGGAAAAAATGATTGTTTAATAGAAAATAAAGGAAAACTGACAATAAAGCGACACTACATCAGAGGATATCATATTATTACATTTATTTATTATTATTATTTAGGATTTATTTTATTAAATTTTCAATGTAATGTTTAAAATCCAGTGACAATGAACATAGACCTTAATTTTGCCGTTAGCTTCTGAATGCAGATTGTGTCTAAGAATACTACTTTTTGAAGTGAATTTTATGGGCAGATGAGTCTGTTTTTACAGGGGATGGCATTTCTACCAATCCATGTATATCGTTATTATGAATGGTCGAAATGCCTTCCCCTGTAAAAATGAGACTCATCTAGCCATAAATCACATAATTAATAAATAAATAAATGTAATAACATAAGATCCTCTGATCTGGTGTCGCTTTATTGACAGTTTTCCTTTATTTTCTATTAAACAATCATTTTTTCCTTTGTTTTTTATTCCAATGAAGAGTTTATTATGTTTAAAAATCACGTTTAACATATTATTCGAAAGCTGATTAAATTTGCAAGTGTTTGTGACATTTGACGTTTTGTGGATAGTTTTTACGAAAAACGGTGAGCGTTGAAGTAAATAAGACATTGTGACTTCCCCAAATAAGGTGAAGATCAAGCTGTTCTTTTGATACCAAGTTTGTAAAATTCAAGGTTACGTGTACTCTGTTCTTATAGGAAATTTAATGCTAAATCTGAAAATGTGGCCAAAATTTGAAAAATATTTAGACAAAATGGAGATATTGCAATTTTATGGGAAAAACGTGATTTCCTCAAAAAAGTCTTTGATTTATCGTATATCTGCAACGGATTGGAATAGAAAGGTGAGATTTGCGGCATTTAGCTACATTTTTGATCTAGTTTAACCCATTTTTTTTTTTTTTACACTAAGAGATACTCACCCTGTATAGCAAGATAAACAAGGGATATTATGTGGCCCTTTTCCCCTCGTTCCCTGCGATACCTAAGTCGTATGATTAGTCGAAACTATCCCATTCCGTCAGGCCAACGCACAGTGGGATGAAACTACGTTTTTTCTGGACATCGCATTTTGAGCCTCTAAAAATCATTGCATCGACTTCAAGTTTCATATGGGTATGTTTTCAAAGGTGTAGAATTCGAACCTAAAGTCAGTTTTTTCCCATCATTTCAGGACTTTGCTCTGTTAACCAATAGTGTGTCTAAAAAAAATATAATTTTCGTTTTTTCGTGTTTTGATTCAAGGGATATTATTTTTTATGATTTTTGATGTGCTCTATCGAATTTAAAAATTTGCAAATCAATCAGTTTACCTTTATTTGAGTTATACGTGTTTTCGTACAACTCGGTCGGTTTCATACCCAAAATCGCAACATACCGGCTATTTTCGTTTTTTTAAAAACTATAATACGAAAACGAAGCTATTTTCGAATTAAATCTGAATTAAATATTAATTGTAGCCTGAATTATTGCCTACGAAATGAAAAAATCTACTCCGAAATCGAACCATTTACCTCGAAGATATGGTCTAGAGAAAAAGTGTAGAAATATGTAGTATGAAACTGGCTTGAAGTCCCACTTCTCCGCGAAAACATTTTGTCGTCATTTTATTTCTGTAACTCCGAAACTATTTGTCTGATTCAAAATTACTTTTTTTCATCTTTACGATGATTACATTTACTATATATAAAGTTTTAATAATTCCCCTTAAAAGGACGCTAAAAACGTTGTGAAATTCACGTTTTATTTGCACATTTTTCACTATAACTCCGAAACTATTAGTCCGACTCAAATTTTTTTTTTTTTATATATCTAAAAGCTGGTCAAATTTAGTATTAGTCTCTATATATGAAGTTTTAATCGGCTTTTTTGAAATACACATGCCAGAACGCTAAACATACTTTTTTCGCTATAACTCCAAATCTATTTGTCCTATCTAATTTAATTTTTTCATTTCAAAGCTGGTTAAATTTACCATTAGGTCACATATATGTATTTTATTTTAAATTCCGTGAAATACCCACGCCAGCCCACTGAACATGTCATAATTGTCATATTTTTCCAAAATATACACATTTAGCGTGCCTCGTGGAACGCATTAGAATAAATAATTGAAATGATATATATATATATATATATAATTTTTTTTTTTTTTTTTTTTTTTTTTTTTTTTTTTTTTTTTTTTTTTTTTTTTTTTTTTTTTTTTTTTTTTTGACGTGAAACACATCCTTTAGGACTACGCGACTACAATGTAGGTTCTTTATTAATTTTTTAATTCTTTTCCTTTTGCCCACTTTTTTTTTCATTTTTTCACTAAACTTTTTTCTCCTTTCTTCTGTCCATCTCTTAGACGGAAATGTCTTGTTGTCCACCACAAGCACCACGTTTTTCAGGAACTTTTTTAATTCGGCTCTATCCTCGCACATCTCTCGTGTAATCCCGAGTGAAGCACAAATGCTTCAGATTTAATTTGGAATGTATAGCCCTGGTTAAATTTGTATCCCATAATTTTGCTAAAAATTTGTTTGTTCAATCTTTGTTCGTCCATTCTGTGCATATGTCCATAAAACCTGAGTCTTCTAACTCTCATCTCTGTCTCCAGATCTGGGATTTCACAGTAAATTTCTCTGTTAGATTTTAGCCTGTATCCTTCCGGTGTTATTTTGGGCCCGTGGATTCTCCTAAGAATCCTTCTTTCTATTTTTAGCAGTTTCTCCAGACTGGGGAAGCACATGGTTTTTGTTCCGTACAATATCACTGGTTTTACCACAGTATTGTAGTGTCTGATTTTGGCATTTTTGGAGAGGTATTTTTTATTTTACATGTTACTCGTTAGGTAGTATAAATTATCCAATCTTTTAATCCTATACTCCATGCTTTCTTTCTCTGATAAATTTCTGCTGATTATTTCGCCCAAATATTTAAAACTCTTAACCACCTGGATTTTACCAAATTCCGTTTTCACTTCCTTCTTACTAAAGTGAGTGTCTGTGGTCATAAATTTGGTTTTCTGGATGGAGATTTTAAGCCCGGTTTTTTCAGCAACTTTCTTAAGGGAATTTAGCTGCCTAACCTCATCTTCTTCTGACTCAGCAAGTATAGCCAAGTCATCTGCGAAGGCTAGACATTTCACTAGGATATTACTCCTTTGATTTCCTACTTTAGCTCCTGATGTTTCCTTTTCCCATAAAGTCCTCATAATTTTGTCGAGAACAACATTGAAAAGAACAGGTGAAAGTCCATCACCTTGTCTTACACCGGTTTTTATCGGTAATTGTTTGCTGACATTTCCTCTTAGTTTTATTTTAGAATTGGTTTCTATTAAAGTTTCCCTTACTCGGTTTATGGTCTCTCCGTATTCCCTCAGCGCCCTCAGTATAGTATCTCTGTCTAAGGAGTCATATGCTTTTTCAAAATCGACGAAAGAGATGTATAATTTTTTTGCGATCTATGAAGATAATATTTTATAAGAAGTTTTAGGCTTAGTATCTGTTCTTGGCAGGATCTATTTTTTCTGAACCCTCCTTGGTATTCTCCTATATTGTGGTCTATTTGTGGTTCTATCCTGTTCAATAGGGCTTTAGAGAAAATTTTATAGGTGACCGGCAAGGGAGAAATTCCCCTGTAGTAGTTTACATCTGTTTTCATGCCTTTTTTGTGAAGAGGATGGATCAGAGCGGTTTTCCTTCTTTTGGCATTTTCTCTTGTTCCCAGACGTCCACTAGTATTCTGTGAATTTTCTTTCGAATTCCATACTGAAGTTTTTCCACATTTTGGCCAGGACACCGTCTTCACCAGAAGCCTTGTTGTTTTTTAGTCCCGCGATAATTTCCTCTATTTCTTCTTCGTCAGGCGGATCCGAGTCAATATTTTGCGGAGTGTTTTCTCTAATTTCCAGTTTTTCCACTAGGTTCCTCACAATTTAAAAGCCCTTCGAAATACTGTGCCAGAATTACGCAGTTTCCTTCGTCTGTTAGTGCCAGGGTACCGACTTTTTTCTTCAGTGCTAGTCCTCTGGGGCAGAATCCTCTCATTCTTTCTTCAAAGGCTTTGTGGAAAAAACTGGTGTTGTTCTTCCTGAAGTTGTCCTCCATTTCCACCAGTCGCTGACTGAGGAAGTTTCTCTTTGTTTCCCTTATTATGTTTTGTGTTGTTTTTCTCTGCATTATGTATTCCTCTCTTTTCTCCAGGGTTTTTTTTTTGTTTTCCATAGTTTCTATTTTTCCAGACGCTTTTTAATAGCATCTTCGCACTCTAAGTTCGACCAATGATGTTTCTTGTGGATTTTCCTAGGAGCAATTTCCAATGCGGCCTCCGTCAGGAAACTCGTCACTTCTTCCCAGCTGCTTGGTTCCCTGAGTTTTTCACTGAATTCCTGTCCTTTCTCTTTCAAAATTTCTCTGTCGATTCTACATGTTATAGTTCTTGTTGTTTTTGATGGTTTTTTAGCTGGTACAAAATTCATCTTGATTTGGGAAGGAAAATGGTCTGATGTTACGTTAATTCCTCTTTTTACTCTCACATTTTGAATTTCTCTATAATATTTTGAATTTCTCTCTCTCTCTCTCTCTCTCTCTCTCTATATATATATATATATATATATATATATATATATATATATATATATATATATTTAGTAAGGTTCTTGTGGTTCAGTCAATAAATTAAAAAAACAACTATTTTGGCGACGTTTCGAGACTATATTGTTCTCATAATCATGCCTTGCATCTAAGTAGGAATGTCCTAGTATTCTTCACGCTTGCTAATTTCCTGTTGGCTTTCTGGAGTTCCTTCATCACTGTATCTGCTTCAGGACAACTTCCGTGGGTTGTCTTGATATCTTTATAAGAAATTTATCCATATTTACATATCGAGTCAATACTGGAAAATATCTATAGTGGAAGAATGGGATTTAATAAAGATATCAAGACAACCCACGGTCCTGAAGCAGTTACAGTGATGAAGGAACTCCAGAAAGCCAACAGGAAATTAGCAAGCGTGAAGAATACTAGGACATTCCTGCTATGATGCAGGGCATGATTATGAGAATAATATAGTTTCGAAACGTCGCCAAAATAGTTGTTTTTTTATTTATTGACTGAACCTCAGGAACCTTACTAAACATTTAATAGTAACAGTCAAGAAATTTATCCATATTTATTTTATTTAAGCGACAGACGCATGGAGCTGTCCTTGGCCTGCACCGCAGCCTTCCTCCAATCGTCCCGATCAGCAGCTCACCTCAAAGATATCTTGGATAGTTTTAAGTCCTCTGTGACGCTTCACAATCCAGCAATGTCATCGTGTGGTGGACGTTGTCTCCTCTGCATTGGAGCACGGAATGTACTGCACCGTAGCCTTTCTCGATGTGGAACAGGCGTTTGACCGAGTTTGGCACCCGGGACTGCTTTACAAACTCCGTAAATTCCTACCTTCTACATATTTCCTTATTATTCGATCCTATTTCACTGATAGAACCTTTAAAGTAAACCATAAATTTTCCAATTCATCTGTCTTCACCCAATCCGCTGGCCTTCCTTAAGATAGTATCCTAGGTCCCATCCTCTACACGGTGTATACAGCTAATATCCCGACTAATCCTACCACTGTCCTCACCACTTACGCTGATGGCACATGCGTGTTATCAGTAAATAATGATCCTTTCATTGCATCTCAATCACTACAATTTATATTACTAACATTCAAGAATGGTGTCGAAATCGGAGAATAAAAATAAATCCAAATAAATCCCAACAAATAACCTTACCCTTCGTCGTAAACCTACGACTTCCTGCCCTATAGTATCCTTTAATGATATTCCATTAATCCCTGTTGAACAGATCCGCTACCTAGGACTCCACTTGGACAAACGTCTTACTTGGAATCCACATACAAGACTGAAACGACAAGAAACTGCTCGTCGTTACTGACTACTTCAACATTTACTAGGCAAACGATCAAAGCCCCAATTAATTACAAAAGACTCATTTACATGACTGTGATTAGACCTTTTTCGACGTACGGAGTTGAGCTTTGGTGCTCCACTAAACCATCCAATTCATCTCGTATCCAATCCTTGCAATCCAAAATCCTTCGAAAAATCCTCAACGCTCCTTACTTTGTGACCAATAAACGTATCCATAAAGACCTTAATGTTCCTTATATTGCTGATTTAGCCCAGACCAGACATTTATCCATCCATAGTATGCTACATAACCACTCTAATCCACTAGTCTCTAGCTTGCTTTCCACTCCATTCCTGATAATCCTCCGAGGCGTCTGAAAAGAAGATGGCCTAGAGACCTTTTAGTATAGATTTTTATTGAAGTGCTACTAGTGAGTATTGTAGTGATTGGGATGCAACGAAATGATCATTATTTACTAATAAAACGCATGTGACATCAGCGTAAGTGGTGAGGACAGTGATAGGGATGAGTAGGGATATCAGCTGCATATACCGTGTAGAGGATGGGACCTAGGATAATACCTTGAGGAAGGCCAGCGGATTGGGTGAAGAGAGACGAATTGGAAAATTTATGGTTTACTTTGAAGGTTCTATCAGTGAGATAGGATCGAATAATAAGGAAATATGTAGAAGCTAGGAATTTACGGAGTTTGTAAAGCAGTCACGGGTGCCAAAATCGGTCAAACGCCTGTTCCACATCGAGAAAGGCTACGGTGCAGTACATTCCGTGCTCCAATGTAGAGGAGACAACGTCCACCACACGATGACATTGCTGGATTGTGGAGTGTGATGTTCGGAATTATCAACATTTAAGTTTAGAGTTTTGTAAGCTTGAAGCTTGGAAGTTTGAGAATCACCCTTATAGGTGTTTTATATGTTTAATTAATATCATGTATATTTTTTAATTTTTTTTCGCTACAGGCCAACTAAGACCACGTTTAAGCCACATAGTATCTCCAATCTGTTCATGTTTCTTTTTCCTCTCTTCTGGCGTCCATTTTCTCCTCTGTCTTTTTGGAGCTATTTTGTCTTGGAAGCCTTCCCACCCCTAAATTTTGTGTCTATAGTTTGTTCTGTCTTCAATTTCTTTTTTAATTAAGCCTATTTCTTTTAAATCTTCATGTGCTCTAGTGACATACAGTTTTCAAAAATCGAATAAATCTACTTATATGTTTCTATAAAATATAGTTCCGTAAAATTTTGCATTGAATACTCAAACCGTTTCAACGAACTAAAGCAACTGCCTTCTTTATCTCAGAGACTATTTAATAGATAAAGCACCCTCTTCTGAATTACAACTCTCTTAGGGACATTAATTTGACTGATTACATTTGTATTCCGGTCCACTTCCTGGAGATAGCTTCACCCCCAAAATATTTAAAAATATTAGAGCTTTTAAAATGCGGTGGGGGGCGCTGGAGCCGCGCCTAGATTAGTAACTGACTCAATTACAAACCGTTAGCTTCAGTAATTAAGTAATTTCTCTTAACCTCGCCAGTTTTACTAATCTCGTCATGTCCTAGTTGGTTAGAGCATCTTGTTTAAGGGCTTCTACAAGTTGACCGTCGTCGGAAGAGCCCTATGCTGCAGTACTCAAAACTATATTTTTGTTATTTAATATTTAAATATTAACCTGTAGAAACTGATAATTTATCAACTCTAAAAACTAAAAATCAACTAAAAAGCACTTGAAATATTTAATTTTAATTTTTTTTTTTTTTTTAAATAATTTTTAATTTTTAATGTAAAATGAATAAGTTCCATCACCAATGTAATGAAAACAGTGGTACGCAGCTATCGTAAAGGGCTTAGTACCAAGAAAGGTACGTACCACTGTTTCCATTACATTGGCGATGGAACTTATTCATTTTCCAATTAAAACTCTTTTATGCAATTTTTGACACTTTTCCATTTCCATTCTTCAATTTTTGACTTCATAGCTTCGTCATACTAGCATACTAAAAGTCCCTGCGTCTGGGGGGGTGAGCCAACGGTGGGGAAGAGAGGAGAAGGTCCCATTTTTGGGTTTTTCGATTATATCTCGAAAAATAGAGAAGGTGAACTCTAGAAAAATATGTTTTAAATCAAAATTAAACCTAATAAAATTTCCTATAAAATTTAATCTATATTAATTTGTCAAAATTCTAACGGTTTTGTTATTGAAAATCGGTGATTTTCGGGAAAAAAGTAATGTTACCACACTTTTTCACAAACTTTTGCTTCTAGTACCTTCCACGATCGTTTCTAAGAAAAAATGTAAGAATTAAAATTTTACTGCATAAAATTTACTTTTATTACATTTATACGTTTCTGGTATTCAAAGCAGACGTTTGATAAAAAGTGAGGTAACATGCTCTCTACACCCCTCATTTTAGCATTCATTGACTGGACTAATATCAATTGCTTGTAAAGCAACTACCCATCGGTAGCACTTATAAAGGTTCTATATAATGAAGTTCTATATTAGAAGCTCCCGAGGCCATATTCTTTTCATGTGTATCGATGGGTTATCTGGAATAGAATGTGAACCATGTTTGGATACTATGGAATTTGCTACGGAAGAATGTTTTTTTGGGAGCTTAGGGTCCTGATGTATTCATCATTCAGAAAAACTAAATAAAACTAAACGTCATTGCTAAGCTTAAAACCATGCTTTTTTTTTTTTTTTTTTTTTTTTTTTTTTTTTTTTTTTTTTTTTTTTTTTTTTTTTTTTTTTTTTTTTTTTTTTTTTTTTTTTTTTTTTTTTGACACGAAACGGACCACGTGAATATCATTTCCCCCAAACTCTCTTATAATTGATAATGGTAATAATGAATTATCATCGCGAATTTTGTCAAGAAACCAGTTACTAAAATTAAATCTCTTGACATAATCTTGAAGTAATAAATTCTGAACTTTTTGAAGTAAAATGAAGGGTAGCGATTATCACCTTTCAAAGTTTGCCATATTGCCGCGATTGCTAATGCAGCAGATGCTCTTCGGATGCTAGTCTCAGGATTGTTATCGAAGTGGCGTTGGACACTTATCTTCTCCGATAATCTGCTCTTATTGCTGCCTGGAATTGGTCGCCTTCATTACGTATTAAGAATGACCCAGTCTCTCGTAGTCTATTAAAAGTAACCGAAAAGACTCGTCGATTAGGCACTCTTCTATTTGGAAATCGGCGTGCATACTCCCGCACCGCTTCTAAAGCATTACCGTTACAAAAACCATACACAAAAAATCATATCAGCGTATTCAACATTAGAATATGTATGCGGCATTGTGGCTGATGCTATTCACACAAAAATATCTGAGTAACTGACTGAAGACTGATTTAGGAATTATAATCCTTGAAGGAAGCCAAAATGTAAACAAATAAAAGAATGTAAAGGATAACATTAAGTGTTTAAATATCTCACTGCCTAGTCTGACGAACTTTGAAAAGTGATAATCGCTACCTGTAACATTTTTAGGATTGATGAATTAAATGCCACTTCTATTGAGATTTAATTCATCAATCCTAATAACAATAAATATAACATCATGCGTACCTCAAGAGTAACATTTTTGTTTTGTTCCTTTTTTTTTTGCGATTTTCTCTAAAACTAAGCAAAAACGAGCAAATCTTTAAAGGATTTGTCTTAGTTTTTCGGTCTTCTATAAGTTCCTGAAGTTTTGCCATTTAAATTCGGTACACCCTGTATATTAAATAAACCAAGGGTTATTTTACTGGAAGATAATAGAGAATAGAATTACATGATAACATCAAACTATTTCCTTACCTCGTCATGTTCTAGTTGGTTAGGGTATCTTGTTTAAGGGCTTCTACAAGTTGACCTTAGTCGGAAGAGCCCAGCAGTATAGTCAAAACTATACTGTTAGTTATTTAATATTTAAATATTAACCCGTAGAAACGGATAATTTATCAACAAAAAGGCACATGAAATATTTATTTTTAATTTTTTTTTTGTTTTAATAATTCTTTTCCTTCACTCTGTAGACTTGAGGCAAAGGTAAGGTGAGGTCAAAAATAATTAATGCTCCTTACTAAGTCTCCAACGAACTATTCCTCAATTATCCTAATGCCCTATATGCTGCTGGTTTAGCATGAACCAGATATCTATCCTTTCATAATGGACTACACTCCAATCCAAAACTTCTTGTAGTTCAAATTGATTTTTATTCCTGATAGAAAAATGAATTTTCTCACGTAGAATTTGAATTTTCATTCAAGTGCTTCCTATTCTCAATATGTTTTTATTTTTAATTATGCAAATATAATAGAAAAACGATTTTTTTTTTAATTCTCCCCCTCCCGTCAAATACCCAAAATACTTCTTGGATGTTAGATCTGCATTGTGGACATAACTTTATCCATCCTCGTTAGATTCTAAGTTTGAGTGCCACAAACGATTTCAAACTACAATAGCTTGGTATTCCTTTTAACGGACTTCTTCACTCTTTTTTGGATTCACTTACTTAAAAATGGACGTTTTTACTTGTGACTCACATATTTGAATGCCGATTTTTGTGTGAGTAGTAGGAACCTATAATAGTGCACAACTAGAGGCATAGCTGCCAATGAGCACTGGGAGCCGAGAAAAAAAAAATGAAAATCATGTTTTATTTTTTTTCTCAGCTCTCAGTCAAGATTGAGAAATGATTCTTTAACCTTAAATTGTATTTTTGTATGCTATTTGAAATTAAAATACTTTCGTTATGCTTAAACAAAGAAAAAAAAATATATGAAAATCATGACCCGGCTTTAGGGTGATTAAAAACTCCCAAAAAATGACCAAATTCGAATGAAATTCGCTGTAAATCAGTGGAAAATTATTTTCATGAAAAACTTATCTCAAATCTCGATCTATCGCACCGAAAAACCCTTATATGTGATATTTTATCAAATTAAAAAAATATTTATTTTTTACCCCTTTCGAAGACGTTAAAATTATAAAGTTGAGATTTCATCAACAACGTCCATAACTTCTGCTGTGATATCACTACTGATTACAATAATAATAGCATCACAAGAATCAGCGTACATCCTGATTTTTATCCATGCATATAACATTGGGTTTACTTAAGATTTCAGGGGACTAAAACTGATGTGAATGAAAAATTCCGAGGTCAACTATAACTTAAGATATCTCAATAAGGAAAAATCCTGCGATATCCGAATTTGGGCTAAACTATGCCTTTTGACGGCTTCTTCATGGCCATAAAATTTGGTTCAGTCGGTGGCGAAATATCTGAGATAGCGCAAATTATTTACGTTTCTTCATTTTTTTTTTTCCTCCTTTTTTTTTTTTTTTTTTTTTACTTTGTTAATTTCGAATAATCATTTATTGTTAATATAATTTAAAATAATCTAAGTAAGTGGACAAAAAATGAAGAATATAAGAACATACACGGTCAGGAGGATTAAGTTATTTAATTCAAGAATTGATCTCCTGCAGACAAATGAATCACAGGTAAACAAAAGAAAATTGAAAACATATGAACATTGACGGCTAAGGTGATATCCCCTGAAACATGTTCCATGTCACTCTTTCTTTAGTCGACAGGCTCAAGGGGTCTTTTTTAGAAGTAAGTCTATCTTAATGCCAGTGCTAATTATTGCTTGCCACGAATTTTGATGTTTCTGTAGTTACAAAGAGGGGATTTTAGGCTTTAATGTTACTTTTTATTCTCAGTTACTCCAGTAGTTGGTCTTTTATGAAGACAAAATTGAATTAATTAATGTCAGGACACAAGTTTGAGAGCTAGATTTCAAAGCGCCTGTGAGACGGCTTGGTGAATTTCAAATTAGGGCACAGTATTTCATGGAAAATTGTCAGTAGGGGTTGTCTAATGATAATGATTGTGGCAATATGGGGAGAAATATTTAATCAAAGATATGTTCTGTGAATGTGACTTTTACGGATTTATTTCTTGTATTTAGCATAACTTCACTATTTATGTTCGTTTTTTTCTAAAACAACTGTCTTCTTTTTTTTTCTCTATAATCGATAAGTTTACTTTTGTTTAGAGGTTCATTTCCTATTCATGATATATGTAGGTTCTAATTTGAATAACCTACTCCTTCCAGTCTCATCCTAGCTAAATTTTTATATAATTTAGTAATTATTTTCGATATTTTATTAGAATAATTTTGGAATTTTAACTGTATGCAATCATTATTAATATTTTTTTTTTTTTTTTTTTAGAAGAAGAAGAAAATGAACTTTATTCTGGGACAAGTTGTCACTCAAGAATAACAAATGAGTACAATATATAGAACAATCGTCTGGCAATGTTAATTAATTACTAAAATAAAATGTATTAATAATTAAATTATAAGTTACAAAATAAATGAGAAATCTTGTAAAAGGATACATCTTATATGTACTATTATAATGTATATAACATAAATATTCATGTTTTACATTTGCTCGGAAGATTGAAGATCCAGGAGGTAAAGAAACATATGATGTAATATATATATGTTTGAAGGAAGTACCAGTGGAGTTTTTTCGAATTGAGATGGGCAATGTATTCCATAAAGAGTATGGGCGGATAATAAAGGGTTTTTCGAAGGAAGCAGTTCGATGCGCAGGAGTGTACAGGTTGATGAGTTGGGTTCTACTATTTAAGAGGTTAAATAAATTAAGGTTTGCAGACGACATTTGCTTATTAGCTCCTAGAAAAACTGATTTGCTTAAAACGATCAATGATCTGATTGATAAGAGTAAAAAATATGGTTTACAAATAAATTACCAAAAATCGAAAGTAATTACAAATACAGAAGAACAACATATAACAATAGGAGAACATATTACAGAATACTCAAATCAGTTCATATATCCAGGACAGGAAATTTCTTTAGAAAAAAAAACACAGTATAGAACTGGACAGAAGGATAAAAATAGGATGGCATAAATACTGGTCCTTAAAAAAAATCTTTAAGAGTAATTTCAGTATAGAACTAAAAGCAAAAGTCCTACAGTCTTATATTTACCCCTCAATCCTGTATGACGCTCAGACATGGGCAATAACAAAAAAGGAACAGGCGAAACTATACACCATCCAAATGAAACTTTTAAGGAATATGGCGGGAATCCGAAGAAGTGAGAAGATTAAGAACCGAGATATCCTAACTCGTGTGAAAGTTAAAAGTCTCAGCGAGGAAGCCCAAAAACTGAAATGGAGGTGGGCTGGACACCTAGCGAGAGTCAAGGACGAAAGATGGTCGAAAAGCAGCATCGAATGGACACCGATCGGCCAAGTGAGAAGCAGGGGAAGGCAGTACATGAGGTGGAGGGATGAAATTACTCGAAGAGTGTGAACCAAATAGATAAAAGTGGCCACTGTTGGTTCAAAATTGTAAATAATCTATAGAAAGAAAAAAGTTTTGTTTTTGTTTTTGTGGTTTACAAAGAATATATATTTTTTTTTTTTTTATATTGTTACAACTCAGTTTCTATTCTGTAAAATTATTTTAGAGCTGAACTCCATTTTACCTCCTAAGGGAGAGGCTTTTGTCATAAATATGATGTCAATAAAACTTTATTATTATATTTAAGAGGTGGATGGAGGAGCGTAGGATTTGGAGGTCATGGATATATGTGTTTTTTTTTTTGTTTTAAGGATTGAAATATGAGTGCACCTAGGATAGTGTTGACGTTGGAAACTGGGGTAAAGCCACCCAATTTCAGAATACCTGTGAGAACGTCTAAAAATCCCAAAAACAAAAATTTGATAAAACAGTTCATTAATCTTTTACATCTCATTTCAAGCTCACTAGACAGTCCTCCATATATTCTGAATCCGTAGTCAAATTTGGGGAAAAACAAGAGATGATACCAAAAGTTGACGAGTACTTAGTGGTAATGAATCGCGGTGATGGAAGAGTTGTTTAAAAACAAAAATATATTTCAGAAATATTTCCCTCGTGATTTGAGAAATATAATTATTCCAAGAAAGGAGTTGATCAAAAGTTACTCCCAGATTTTTAATAGAATTGGGAAGGGCTTATTGAATACTGCATTGAGAGGGGTATTATAAGCAGGTTAAAAATTACTGTTATGCTTGACAATTTTGAAGAATTAATGCTTAATTGCATACCTCAATAAAAGATTTTTATCATTAAAAAAATAAAACTTAATTATTAGTTGATCATATGGTGATAACCTAACTGTGTAAAGTGTAACTTTTTTGTCTCTTTAAAAAGTATTATTTTTTAGTGAAATTCATGTTTTTAGATTGTAAACAAATAGTGTAACTGTTAGTTTAGAAACCAGACAATTTTATCAAAGTGGGCTCCAGAGCCAGAATTGGCTGTCTCTTGAAAAACAGGCAAGTGATATGGAGGCTACAAACAGTGATAATGGGGATTGTAACGGCTCATGGCAACTAGTGGTAAGTCGAAAAAGACCTATTGATGCAGATAGTGAGCCACGAAAACCAAAACGTATAGATAAAACAGTCCCCATCCCAACTTTCAATAGTTTTCAGGCTCTTACTCAAAATCCTAACCTAGAATCAGTAAATATAAGTACGCCCGCTCAAAATGACAGAATCCCACCAATTTTTATAAACGGGGTTGAAAACTTTCCTGCCCTCATCTTATTCTTAGAAAAGGTAGCTGGTCCCAAAACATTCGACACTAAGTCAACACCTAAAGGTCTAACTGTGTATCCAGCTACACCAGACACATACCGAAAAATTAACACGTGCCTTCGATCAGAAGGAGCGGATTTTCATACTTTCCAGCTTCCTCAGGAAAGATGCCCTAGAATCGTCATAAAAAACCTACACCACGCGACACCTTTGAACATAATCAAAGATGAATTAAAAGAATTAGGTTATGAAGCCACAAACATAGTCAATGTGATTTCAAGATTCAAAAAGCCACTACCTATGTTCTTTGTGGATATAACAAAAAATACATTTAGAGGAGAAATATTTAATACCGAATACATGTATTACACAAGAATTAAAATAGAAGAACCACGCAAAAAGAGAAGCATTCCCCAATGCATTAGGTGTCAACAATATGGGCACACTAAAACGTACTGTAATCACCGACCAAGATGCGTGCGATGTGGTGAATTCCACGAAACCAGCTCCTGCATCAAAACCAGAGACACTCCCGCAACATGTGCAAATTGTGGTGGTCAACACCCAGCCAATTACAGAGGGTGTCAGACGCTGAGAGACCTCAGGGCTCAACGGAGTTTGAGAAATCAGCGTTCTTCAATCAACACTACTAGGCCTACTCAAGAACCTCCGAGAACACATGAGTTCCCTCCACTAAGGCAGCGCCATCACCGCTCGGAACCAGAGACGATTCCCGGACCTAATCAACCTATGCCACTACCTCAACCAGCTCCGGTCGTCATCCATCAGCACCAGCAAACCTGTACAGGTATGAGGAGTGGCATTACCCAGCCTACACCTCCAGTTGATAATAATTTATATACCATGATTCATGGAATAAATAACTTAATCCAGCCTCTTTTCAGTCTCCTTCAACAGCTATCCCAAGCTACACAAGCCTTGTGTTCTGTTTATGGCCCACAACAGTAACTTGACAGTTGGCTCCCTATCCATAATTCTTTGGAACGCTAACGGACTTAAACAACACTGCACTGAACTAGACTATTACACGAAAAAAGAATTGATTTAGCACTCATAACTGAAACTCACCTTACACCACAATCAAAAATTTACATTCCTGACTACACTATTTACAGAACTGACCACCCTGACAAAACTGCACACGGAGGTACAGCTATAATTATCAGGACTAATCTTAAACACAACGCTATAGACTTACCCATTACACCACATATTCAATCCACAGGAATCACATTATATACCAAACATCATACAATCACATTCGCTGCGATTTACTGTCCCCCTAGGTACACCCTGACATCTTCTATGTTTTCGGATTTCTTCAAGCGGTTAGGAAGATGCTTCATCGCAGGCGGCGATTATAATGCTAAGCATCAAGCTTAGGGCTCGAGGTTGTGTACTCCAAGAGGCAGAAATCTTTCACATGCCCTCCACGAACTTTCCTTAGACACTATAACCCCAAATTCACCGACTTATTGGCCTACTTCTAGACGGAAAACTCCTGACTTACTAGACTTTTTCATCATTAAAGGACTAAGAACCGTACGACATACCATCAATACTAGCCCTGATCTTTGCTCTGACCATTCTCTTGTACATATAGTTCTCTTCGAAGAGCCATCTGAAGCACAAAAAAGACCACACTAATAAGAGGTTATATGGACTGGGATTCGTTCAGAAATTATTTGAACACCAATCTCTCTGTTCCAGTCTCGATCAAAAACCAAGAAGAACTAGAAGAAGCAGTGGAAAAATTTACTCAAAATATGCAAGATGCCGCATGGTTCTCGTCTGTACCTAAGCCTTCAAAACCAGAGAACTTACCTAATTATCCAATGTACATTAGGGAGTTAATCCGAGCAAAGAGAAGGGCCCGTAAAATATGGCAGACTAACAGACTTCCATCGGACAGAAGAACGTTTAACCAACTAAACAATGAGCTCAAAAGGCAAATTAACAAATTTAAAAACACAAATTATGAAAATTACATGAACAAACTTTCGGCTGACGATGGAAATTTGTGGAGGCATACAAGAAATCTCCTAAAACATCGTGAGGTGTCAGCTCCACTTCGAAATGAGGATGGATCTTGGGCTGTATCGGATGAGGAAAAATCTGAACTTTTCGATATCTATCTTTCTTCTGTTTTTAAACCACATACTGACTTCACAATATTGGAACACGACACTTTAGTACAAAACACATTAGATACACTTTTACAACTCACTCCACCACCGCCTTCCTTCAAACCCTCACAAGTTGCAGAACAAATAAGGCAATTACCAAGAAGAAAATCCCCTGGACATGACTTAATTAATGCTGAGGTGCTCCGGCGAATGCCTAGAAAGGCTCTAGTGTTCCTCACGACAATCTACAATTCAATACTTAGGACAACAAAATTCCCCATACAGTGGAAATATTCTCATATAACCATGATCAAAAAACCAGACAAAGACATAAGCAGCCCTTCGTCTTACAGACCAATAAGTTTACTTACTACATGTTCCAAACTATTCGAAAAATTACTGTATCCAAGATTGTTAGGCATACTAACTGACAACAAAATAATTTCCGACCATCAATTTGGATTTAGAAAATTACACTCAACCACTCAACAGTTACACAGAGTGACCGACTACATTTCGACGGCACTAGAACAGAAATTATATGCAACCGGAGTGTTTCTGGATGTCACTCAAGCGTTTGACAAAGTCTGGCACCAGGGGCTTCTCTTCAAGCTTAAGACTACTCTACCACCTACCTATTATCTTATTCTTCAGTCTTTCCTCTCTGACAGATTTTTCTCTGTTCGATATGGTTCAGGGATTTCATCTATTCACCCAATTCTGGCAGGTGTACCTCAGGGATCGATATTAGCACCACTATTATATATACTATACACACATGACATTCCTCAAAGTTCCGAGACTCTTACAGCCACATACGCAGACGACACAGGTATAATTACTAGACACCAAAATCCCATACAGGCATCATTGAATTTGCAACACCACCTACAAGATATACAAGACTGGTGGAAACTTTGGAAGACACGACTAAATCACCATAAGTCCCACACATTACGTTTACTCTAAGACACGAAACATGTCCTCCTGTTTACATTGACAATATCCCAATTCCACAAACGGACAAAATACAATATTTAGGACTTACATTCGATAGGAGAATGACATGGGGCCAACATATTAAGAAGAAACGGACATCATTAAATATGAGACTGAAACTGATGTACTCACTTTTCGGGAAAAAAAAAATCAAAACTACATACAAGACAAAAATTAATGACCTACACACATCTCTACTAAAACCTTTATGGACCTACGCATCACAAATTTATGGATCTGCTAAACAGACACACATAAAAAGATTACAAACTTTTCAATCCAAGACATTAAGACTAATAACACAAGCACCATGGTACGTTAACAATAAAACTATACACACCGACTTACAAATACCAACAGTTATTGAATACATACGGACCCACTACCGACTGTTCCATGAAAAATTAAAGGGGCACCCAAACAAATTCATCGATAGTATGGCCACATCGCTCATGCCGGAGAATACCAGGAGGAGACTGAAAAGAAACTGGATGAGAGACTTACTTTTATAGAAGTAAACCAAAGACAAGGAAGGTGTGCCACTGGGCATTATCTCTCCTCATGCCTAACATGCCAATTATGTTAATATCATCACTTCAGCACATCCGCTGATTGTCAATTTTCTTTTTTTTTTGACAGGTGTGGATTAAAAAATAAAAGAAAAAAAAAATTATTAGTTAAAATTATAAGTTCTCTACGGGTGATTCTATTTTAATTATAATAATTAAATTATTCAGTAAAGTAATCATAGTTCACTAAAAAATCGATTGAAAGATTTTTTCAAGATTAATTATTTTATTGGTTCCAGGATATTATTTGTCAAATAGGATTAAATTGTGCTTAACTCTGCTGGAAAGAAAATGAGTGGAGTTATCACTTGGATCAAATTAAAATACTAAATAATTATTAAAAAAAATCAAAAAGTTTAAACATGATGCAAACAGAATATTTGAAAAATTTCAATCGGAGAAATATTATTTTGAATTCTCAATATATTTTTTTGTTTTAATGTGATATTTAAAGTAAATTTAATATTTTAACATTGAATCGTATTCTACTAATCCCTATTGAACAGATCCGCTACCTAGGACTCCACGTACAAGACACATAAAACGACAAGAACTGCTCGTTGATATAGACTACTTTAACATTTACTAAACATACGTTCAGAGCTTCCAATTAATAACAAAAGAATCATTTACAATACTGTGATTAGACCTATTTTGGTGTACGGATTTGAGCTTTGGGGCTCCACTAAACCATCCAATTCATCTAAACCAGGGGTCTCCAAACTACGGCCCGCGGGCCAAATCCGGCCCGCCAGTGCCATCAATCCGGCCCGCGGTGGCGGCGGGGCAAAAAAATAAAAAAAAAAAAAATAAAAAATCATCGATTAATAATAACTCCGTTTTATTTACTTAAGCTAGGTAAATGTTAATAACAAGTGCCTATAATAAGCATAAAATTAAAATTTACTTTAGCAAATAAATGAAATGTATCCAACAAACATTATAAATATATGTAAACATTATAACATATAAAATACTAATAAGATTTATGTAGTTGTGATTTCTCACTGATAATAGATTGTAGTTTCTGGCACTTGATTCAAATGTTTGAAAAAAAGTGAAATAAACATTTGTTTTCTCGATAATTATCGATTTTTAATAACTTATATCTCGAACACCGTTGAGAGTTGGACAAATATGTATAGAAACAATTTTATAGGAAATTTAATTAGCTTTAATTTCGATCCATAGATTATTTTTCTAGAGTCCACAGTTTCCGAAATATAATCGAAAAACCTAAACACGGGATCTTCTCCCCTTCCCTCACAATTTCCCGTAACCCCAGGGACCGGAACTTTTAGTATATTTACCTTCTAATTACTCCTAACGAAGCTGTGAAGTCAAAAATAGTCGCATAATTCATGCATTGTACATCCCTCATTTCAGCACTCTCACTGGGGTCAAAAACACTAAACACTAAACAAAGCTGGTTAGTTACATTTAATAGAAGAACTTGTATATTAAATTTTGATCAAGTCCCCTAAAATATCGATGTCAGCACCCTCAAAACCGCTTACTGTTTTGAAATCCATGTAATACACCCTAGCCAGCACACTACATATGTATGTTTTGGCAACATCTGACGATTTGGTCTTTTTTAGTGGCCTTGATTGGATATACTACGGAGTTTAATCAAAATTTCATTTAAAGGGTCTAATAGTAAATTTAACCAGGTTATAGTTGAAAAAATGAAAGTTCAGATCGGAGAAACAGTTATGGAGTTAAAGTGAAAAATGTGCCAAAAAAAAAAAAAAACTTGGATTTCAAAACAGTAAGCGGCTTTGAAGGTGCTGACATCGATATTTTATGGGACTTGGGACACTGGGAAAAAGTGTTTTCACGGAAAAGAGCGACCCCAGTGAGAGTGCTGAAATTAGGGGTGTAGATGCATGAATTATGCGTCTATTTTTGATTTCATAGCTTCGTTAGGCGTAATTAGAAAGTAAATATACTAAAAGTTCCGGTCCCTGGGGTACGGGAAATTGTGAGGGAAGGGGAGAAGATCCCGTGTTTAGGTTTTTCGATTTTATCTCGGAAACCGTGGACTCTAAAAAATAATCTATGGATCGAAATTAAAGCTTATTAAATTTCCTATAAAATTGTTTCTATACATGTTTGTCTAACTCTCAACGGTGTTCGAGATATAAGCAATTTGATTGAAGAGCCAGAAACGTACATATGAAATTAAAGTAAATTTAATGATCTACAATTTTGATTTTGACAATATTTCTGAGAAACGATCCTGGAAGGCACTAGTAGCAAGTTTTTGTCTGAACTGGTACCCGCTTCTCCTTTCCCGCGCTATGTCTCGAAAACGGTTAATCCAAAAATAAAAATGAATAGAACAAAAAATACAGAGAATATTATTCTCTAAAAGTTTTGTAACTATTTTGATTGACGGCCGATGGATAGAAATAGAGATATTTGAAAAAAAAAAAAACAACTGATTTTTGTGACCTTTGACCTTGTATATTTAATTATGCTAACGTGCTGAGATCGGTGACTTTCTACCACTTATTTAGAAGACCAAAACAAAGGCATAAGCAAAAATTCAGCTTCATTGGTTTATTTCCGAGATTTGCTGTATAAAACTCATTTGACTGGGCTACTAGTCCCCCACGTAACTACGTATAAAAATGTGTTTATGTTTTTTAAAATTAATTATGGAAACACTGTCGAAATTTATTTGCGCGAGCTTGCGATGTGAGCACCTTACGATTTAATGTGCTGCTTTCTCCTAACATTCTATAACTTATCATTATTATTAGATTATTATTTATTAACATAGCACTACATTCCTGATAGTAGAGACTTGGCTTGCTCGAGCATAGATCACCTGTCATCACGGTTAGTGCTGCCGCCTTCCAGTTTCTGGCACCAAGTAGAGTTAATGTTTTAGTAACAATACCATCTTTCCATCGTAGTTTAGGTCTTCCAATACACCTCGTACCATTGAATTGTTCAGTAAGAGCTTTCGCGGGCATCTCCTCCGGACTCATTCTGGCAACATCGTAGCCGGGAGAGCTTAATAAACTTGGAGATATCCATATCTTTGTACAGATTTTGTATGTCTGCATTGGATCTTCTTCTCCAGGTTCCTTCCGAGTATACACCGCCAAAGATTCTGCGAAAGACTTTTCTTTCAAACCTCACGAGCGAAAACTCATTGTTCTTTGAAATCGTTCAGCATTCAGATCCATATGTGAGAACAGGTCTGACTAGTGCTTTATATACTCCTAACTTAGCATTCCGAGACAAACGCTGCTCCTCAAGTGCTGCTGTAGAGCAAAAAAGCATCGATTGGCTGCCATAATACGCCGTTCAATCTCGTCATTGATGTCATTTCGGACATAAATCTCCGTGCCCAGGTATACGAATTCCTGGACCACTTCGATGTCATGTAGTCCTAACTTTACTTATCCACACTTTACTGACTAGGGGCTCGATAAACTTGTACTTGGTTTTGTCTCCGTTGATGGATAGTCCTAGTCTCTTCGCCGAATTGTCGATTGCAGCAAAAGCGTTTTGTACTGCTTCTAATGATCTTCCGACTAGATCTATGTCATCGGCATATCCAAGAACTCGTACACTTTTGTTTAGAACTGTGCCTCCTGTTTGGATTACGGAATCTCTTATGGCTTTTTCCAAACAAAGATTAAGTATAAGGCAAGCCAGACTATCTCCTTGTCTCACACCTGCTGTCGTGTCAAAACCTCTTGAGAAAGCCCCATGCTGTTTGTTTGTTTGTTTGGGTTTATAGGCATAAAACCCTAAGGTCATCAATGCCTGCGTAATTTTTATGAATTCTAATTCTAATTTGGCCCGGTATGGGTGCTGCGGATAGAGGCGCGCCCCGAGGAGAGACGAGTCGCACCCGCCGAGAAGGAAAAACGCCACGGCTTGCTTATCTGTATATATATACATTTTTTTTTTTTTATATACAAAGCTCATTTGTGGAATGTAGATAAAAACCATTTACATTTATTCTATATGGAAAAGTCCACATCCCCACGAGGTTTGGAGCAAAACTAGCCCAAGCAGCCGTGTCGCATTCCCCACCAAGCGGGACCGATCCGCCCCAACCCCAGGTAGCCCCCGCCCCCAGCCACAGCCCCACAGGACCCCTGAGAAAATTGATTAAGAGAATAAATATTGTATATTTATAATATGTTAATTTTTATAATATATTAAATGAATTAAGATAAAATTTGTTATATAAGTATTATTTTGTTGGAAGATTAATTAGATATTGTTAAGCAGATCATTTTCTTTTAAAAAATTAAGAACTGTTTTGGCTTTAGATATATCATTTCCGAGGGTGTCCGAAATGTTAGTTGAAAATCTTATTCTAGCTAATTTCGCGAGATAGAAAGCGCATTCTTGAAATATATGTTTCACAGTTAGGGAGCCATTGCAATGTTGGCACCTTGGCGGTGGCTGCTTCGTTATCAGATGTAAGTGGGTCAGCCTCGTATGGCCGATCCTTAATCTAGTCATAGCTACCTCCTCCCTACGATTCTGATGACTCGATGTGATCCATGGCTTTACTGATTTTTTAATTTCCTTTAACTTGTTTGGTGGACTTTCATTCCACATATTTTGCCAATTTTGTAGAATTTCATTTTTGAGGGGATGGCTCATTTCTTGTGGTGTTAAAATAGCCACGCCACGGCCAGGGAGGGTAAGTGCTTGTTTCGCTGCTATGTCAGCTAGTTCATTGCCAATAATCCCTGTGTGACTCGGAATCCAGATGAAGTAGACCGACTTTCCCATGTTTTCTAATATATTGAGGTAGTAATGGATTTTTAGAATAATCGGATGTTTGGGGTAAATGTTGTTGATGCCTTTTAATGAGCTCAACGAATCCGTAACTATGGCGATGATGCTTTGATCTATTGACATGGAGAAGTGGAGAGCTGATGATATTGCATGGAGCTCGGCCGTAAATATATTGCATAGTTTGTGTAGTTTTATTTTATGAGTGGAGTTATGGGTAACAAAAGATGATGCGGTTGAGCAGTCGGATTTAGATCCGTCAGTATAAATTTCGAAAGGTTTTGGTATGTTTTGAAGGAGACAGAGAAATTCAGATTTGTATACAGAAGGAGGGGTATTATTTTTAGGAAGTTTGGTTAATTGAAGCAGTGTTATAGTAGGTTTGTTTGTCCATGGAGGGTTATAAACTTCTTGTTTATATATTGGTATTTCTTGTAGGAATTTGATAGCTGACTTTACTCTTTCCGAAAAAGGAAGTGTTGCGTTCGGCTTTTTTGAAAATAATTTAGCGAATTTTGATTTAAAAATGTATTTATGTGCTGGGTGTTCGGAATAAGGTAGGATTTTGGAGATATAATTAACTGCTAACTTTTTTCTTCTGAACAATAGTGGGGGTATCCCTGATTCACAGCATAAACTAAGAATGGGACTAGTTCGAAACGCTCCCGTCGATAAACGAATTCCAGCATGGTGGATGGAATCAATTTTATTTAGTAATTGGAGTCGGGCAGAACCATAAATAAAACAACCATAGTCCAATTTGGAGCATATTATAGCTCGATAGATTTGTATTAATGAGTGTCTGTCGGAACCCCAGGAGGTGCCACTAAGATATTTTAATATTTTCAGTCTTTTTGTGGATGCTGATTTTAGAGTGGAAATGTGTGACTCCCAAGTTAGTCTGCGGTCGAATATCATGCCCAAAAATCTGTGATTGTTTGTGTAGGGAATTATGGAGTTTCCTAATCGGAGTTCAGGAGAGGGAGGAGTGTTTCTTTTACGAGTAAAGTGCAAGCAATTAGATTTTTCGGAGGAGAACTGTAGGCCAACGGATAAAGACCAGCAGTGCAGCCTATTTATCGCTTCCTGTAATTTTGTTTGTATATTGTAGATGTTTTCTGAGCGACAAATTATAGCCAGGTCATCAGCGAACAATAGGGGTTTGACACCTCTCGGTAAATTTAGTCCCAGGTCGTTTATTGCTAGGCAAAACAAAGTTGGGCTAAGGACACAACCTTGAGGAACACCGTTGCCTTGTTTATGTACATCTGAAAGTTCGCATCCTATCCTGACTCTAAAGTGGCGATTTGATAGAAATTGTTGTACATATTTGAAAAAATGTCCTCTGATTCCAATAGATGATAGTTTATTTAGAATAACTTTGTAATTGATGTTATCAAAGGCCTTTTTTAAATCAAAGAATATAGCAATCATATGCTGAGAATTGATAAATGAATATTGGGCTTCGGCTTCCAATGTGACCAGGTGATCTACAGTGGATCTTCCCTTACGGAAACCGGACTGAAATGGTTGAAGCAAATTGTTATTTTCTATGACCCACATTAATCTTTTATTCACCATGCGCTCCATAATCTTACTGAGGCAACTTGTAAGAAATATAGGTCGATAGCTGTTTGGGATCCTTTTATCTTTTCCAGTTTTTAGAACAGGAACTATTATTGAATTGCGCCAGGATTTTGGTAAGTGTCCCGTTCGCCAAACATGATTATAGAATTCCAGTAACCATTTTTGAGTATCTGCAGGCAGGTTTTTGACCATATCATAATGGATTTGGTCCGGACCAGGCGTTGTTCCTTTAACAGTATTTAGGATATTTTTGAATTCCCACATTGAGAAGGGGATGTTATAATATTCTGTTTCAAAATTTTCTATGAAGTCTGTTTCTATTTCATCGGTACTGTTGCTATTGTCTTCAGTTTTGTAAATTTCTTCATAGAAATCGGCGAATACGTTTGATACAATTTGGGGATCGTCAGATAATTGGCCTTTTGTAATTATGGTGTATTGTATGGAAGATTGATTTTTGGTGAGTTTACGGACTTTATTCCATATATCAGCTGATGTAACAGAGGAATTTATAGAGCTTGTAAATTTCTTCCATGAATCTGATTTACATGAATTGAACAATTTTCTGCAAAAAGCTCGCTGTTTTTTTGTACTCCGTCATGTTTTCGGACGTCATTGATTTTTGAAATTTTTTAAGGGCCTTACGACGTTCTTTAATTGCCTTTTTGCAAGCATCATTGAACCAGGGAACGAGTGGTCTTTTTGGAGAGCCTGAGGTCATAGGTATAGACACTGTAGCTGCTTGTATAATTTTATTAGTGATAATTTCGCACCCTATGTCGATGCTCATTTCGGATGGATGGTTTTGAGGTGGTGTGGTCAAGGAGTTAAAAAGATTCCAATCTGCTCTGTCTAGGACCCATCTCGGTTTGGTGTGAGTGGGGTTAATATTTATGAATTTCATAAGCAAAGGGAAGTGGTCGCTACCACATAGGTCTGGTGAAACTGTCCAGTTTATTATATTGTAAAGGCTAGGGCTGCAAAGGGAAAGGTCTATTGAGGAGAATGTTCTATAGCTGGAGCTAAGGAACGTAGGTTCGCCGGTGTTAAGTAGGAGAAGATTTGAGTAGTCTAAAAAGCTTTCTATTACTTTACCTCGAACGTTAGTATCCTGTGAACCCCATAAGGGATTGTGGCCATTAAAATCTCCAACAAAGAGAACAGGTTGTGGCAATTGTTTGTATATGTCTAGTAGGCTTTTTGTATCTATTGTACGGTTCTGTGATAAATAGAGGTTGCAAATGGTCAAGTTGAAGCGAAGGTGAATGGAGACTGCTACAGTCTGGAGGTGGGAGTTTAATGGTAATTGTTTGGAGTATACAGATTTGTTTACCGCTATTAAAACCCCATGATGATTATTGTTTGAGTTTGAAGTATCATTTCTGTAGATTTTAAAATTTTTTAGACTGAATTTGTCATTTGCTGAGAGATGAGTCTCTTGGAGGGCTAGGCAAAACGGGTCTTTATCCTGGATAAGTACCTTCAGGTCATTGAAATGAGTCTTTAAGCCGTTACAATTCCATTGAACTAGGGTCATAAAAAATTATTTGTAATGGGTTAGAAATATATAGACAAATAAATATAAAATAAAATAGCTTTGTATGACCCATTGTAGCAGAATATGTATATAATACACCAATAACCACAATAATGTGGTAGGTAATACAGTTGTTGTAATGTAATATGTAAAGATATAGTAGGCAGGAATAATCAAATAAAGTAATGAAAATGAATACATAAACAAATAAAAATAGATAAAGAAGTGAATGAGTGTAAATAAAACAATAAGAATATATGATACATATTAGAGGAATAGAAAAGCATAAAATATAAATTATTAGATGAGAGGGAAAGTATTTAAGAGCTTGTTGATCATGAGGTGATGGCGAGGATAAATATACGGAAAACGATGAGTAAATATAAATAAGTAAGTACAATATTATAAATATCATAAAATTTAGAGGAATATAAGTACATAAAATATATAATACAAGATAGAGAGAAAAGTAATACAGAGCTTGTTCTTGATTCGGAGCCAATGTTAAGTATATATAAACAATTGAGAAAATATAAATAAATAAGTATGTATATACGATGCAATTTAGAGGAGTATAAATAGATAAAATATATATAGCGAGAAGAAGGGATAAGTAAAAAGGGGTATATATATGGGATAATGACGATAATATTTCATAAGTGCGTACAGTATAAGTTATATTCTTATACCTTATACTGTTACCCAGATTGTAAAACGGGGGCTGCGGTATGTTATAAACATATAAAATATATTTAGTGAGAAAAAAAGAGAAGTCAAGCATACATACTATAATACAAGCATCCCTGTCGCGGCTTCGCCCGCCCTCCATAAGTAAAGCTAATTTAAACTAAAAATTAATGTTTTATCTGTTTATCGATAAGATTCTTGTATTTTAGCATGTGGTTCAGCATTATTTCTTCAATGATTTTTTCACGCATAGCAGTAATTATTAATCTAGTTATAATTGCACTGATTAGGTGGTTGAAGATTACGTAAAAGTACTATCAGACATAATTTTTTTAATTTTAATGTATGAATTGGTAATCAAGATGGATAAAGACTATTAAGAAACTCTTGCGGAAAATAAACTGCATTATCAGTGCTTACGACAAAAGGCACGTGGATCATATTTTTACACACAATATAAAAAAGTAAAGGATCGACATTTTGATTTAGTAATAATTTGTATTCGGCAGAAATAACTTTATTGATTTCATCTGGTTGGATGTTGATTTCGAACTATAAAAGTATATGACAGTGTGGCAAACCTCAGTCCTGCCTCTCAACATTGTACATTTAAATTTTAGTTAAGTATTGTAAATTAAACCATTGCAAAACATTCCTAGAATTATAAAAATTATTTATTTAGATGTCGGTACAGATAGGTTCAGTTTACCATTGTTAACTCTATTGTGGGATGGTGCTATACACAATCGTTCGATTTTCAAGCTTCACTGGGATCCACATATCGCACACCATATTTAAATCTTTTTTAATAATTTTCTTTATAGTTTAATAAGTAAATTTTATCATCGATTTCAAGCTCTTTTGTAACCTCTCGCGTAGAACCTCTCCACCTATCGGTCAATTTTTAAACTTCACTGTTGTCCACATATTTTCTTTTTTTAATAAAAAATAAATGAAAAATCAGTAGATTTTAATATTGCTAAACCTTCTTGGAACTATGAAGATGATGTAGTTAATATTTAGCACAGATTGGTTCAGTAGTATTCGTGGTTAGTGATCACAAACGTAAAATGGCTTGTCCTTTTATATAATAGTATAAGTTATTATTATGGTAAACTTTCTAATTTTAAATCTTTCAAGAACTATGAAGATGATGTAGTTAAAATTTGGTTCAGATAGGTTCATTAGTTTTACTAAAACGCTATTGTCGCTTGCCACATATTTATAGCTTTTTGGATAACAATTTAATTGAATTAAGTAACTTTATTATCAATTTCTAGCTATATTTAACACCGGATCATTGTAACCTCTCTTAAATGGCGCTCGCTTTACTGCACTCCACATATTTATCGCTGTTTAAACAGTTATTTAATAGAAAATATATAAATTTTATTATTGCTAAACCTTCCTTGAACTATGAAGATGATATAGTTATATTTGGTACAGAATAGTTCTATAGTTTTCGCGGTTAGTGATTAAGAACGAAAATGGCTTGTCCTTTTATATATAACTTCATCATCCCCCGTCGAGGCTTCGCCCGCTCTCATAAGTTTAGATAATTTTAACTAATAATTAATTTTTTTTTAATATTTATCGATAAAAATCTTGTATTAAAGTGAAGAATTGAAAATTTTATTTTTGATGATATTTTCACGCATAGCAGCCATTATTAACTGGGTTAAATTTAGATTGATTAGGTGTTTGAAGATAACATAAAGCATAATTAGACATCCAATTTTCAATTTTAATATATGAGTTGGTAATTCAGATGGACAGAGACTATTACGAAACTGCATTATCAGTGCTCACAACTAAAGGTTCAAAGTTCATATTTTTACACACAATATTAAACAGCTGAGGATCGGCATTTTGATTTTTAATAATTTTCATTCGACAGAAATAATTTTATTGATTTGATCTGGTTGGATTTTAATTTCTAACCATAAAAGTATGTCATAGTGTGGCAAAACCCGTTTCTAACACTCAACATTGTACATTTAAATTTTTATTGTTGCTAAACCTAGAATTATGAACATGATGTAGTTTAACTTTGGTATATTTCACTCCATATACCTGTTTTTATAACAATTTAATTGAAAATAAGTAAATTTTATTATCAATGTTCACCTCTATGTAACACTGTACCTTTTGACCTTTCATGTGGATGGCAATTGCCGCCATTTTTGAACTTCACTTTTATCCACTTATTATTCATTTTTCAATAAAGAATTAGTTGAAAATCATTAGATTTTACTATTGCTGAACCATCCTATAAAGATGATGTAGTCAAAATTTGGTAGAGATTGGTTCAGTAGTTTTTGGCGGTTAGTGAACACAAACGAAACATTGCTTGTCCTTTTATATAATAGTATAACCTTATACCGCCATATGTTAGAATCGTATAGAGCTAACAGATAATTGTGACTTACAGATAATATACAAATAATATTGCGACTATAAATTAAGATATAAGGTATCCTATCTTTTTTGTTGGATCAAACTGCACACGGTATGCAAATTGATTAAAATCGGTTCAGTAGTTTAGGTGTTAGCCGGCCCCTAGGCGGCGACACGTAATTTATATATATTAAGATTAATATTATAAATGTATTGAGTATATATTATATGGTAGAAGATATATTCGTAGGACGAAAATAATGGTAAGTGAATAGAGTTTAAAAAGGCTAGTGTTAATGTTTCGTTAATGTTTATGGTGATAAATGGCAATGGTAAACAGATGTTAAGATATCCGTAAGCAGAGATCTTATTATTGTTATTGTTATGGTTATTAACTTCAATAGCAATGACGTTTGGGATATTATACATTAGAAATGTTATAAAGCAGCTATTATTTTTAATTTTAAGAGAAATATTTTTGTTATATATATATTTATTAAGTGAGTAAATAATGTAATAACTATTGATTAATACAATTTTATTGGGTTTTTTTATCATTCTTAAAGAGTACGGTTTAAGTGCTATCTTTTTTTTTTTTTTTTTTTTAATATTTTTTTTATGGGTCACTCTAGTGAACTCTTGTTCTTTCGGATATCTGGCCCGTGTCATCAATAGACATAGGCGTGTCATCTACATGAACTGAGGCTGTTTCGTCTCTAGGTTCAGTAGAGGTTGAAATGGAAGAGGTACTGGGCTCCGGCTGAGAGGAGGGCCCTACGATATTTCTACTACTCCTCGTCACTCTGACTGGATTAGTAGAAGGTGGGGTGGGGGCAGGAATAGGGATGGGAGGGGGGAGGGAGGGGATAAGAGGGGGGAGGGAGGGGATAGGGGGAGTGGACTTACAATGAGCTTGGTCCAAAAGCATCGATGTACTTTGAGTACAATTTAATTTTTTAATTTCTTTTATTGATTCATTATTTTCTGTAGCCTCGCTAGGTTTATTAATCTCGATTGTTTGGTTATTATTTGAAAAATAATATATTATGTTGGCCTGAATGGCAGCGTCTTTTTTTTTACTACTTTTTTTTTTCTCTATTTTTTGTAATTTCTGCAAATGTTGCATTGAAGTGAACTGGATTTTTTTCTTTATAAATTCTTTTGGCATCGTTTAGTGAAACTTTGTTATTCACTTGAATAGCCTTGATTTCCTTTTGTAAGACGAAAACAGGGCAGGAACGGTTAAGCGCATTATGGGGGCCATTACAGTTTATACATTTGGCTGGCTGGTTACATTTTATATTTTCACCATGTCGTGGCTGAGCACATTGTACGCAAACGGATTCTTTTTGCAGTGGATTGTTGGATGAGAAAAACCTAGGCAGTTGAAGCATCTTAAGGGATTCGGAATGTAGGGCTGAACTCGAACCGTTTCATATCCAATGTTTAAAGTTTCGGGTGGTTTAGAGGTAGGAAAGGTAATGATGTAACTGTGGGTTAATATTTCATTTCCCTTACTTTTTGTTTTAATCCTAACTATATCTTTAATAATCGGGGTTAGTTCTTTTTTAATTTCCTCAATTTCCAAGTATTGAAAATCATAACACCGTACCACGCCTTTACTATAATTTAATGTATTGTGTGGCGTTATCTCTACTGGATATTGACCCCCGAAGTCTTTACAAGCTAAGAGCTTGTTTGATTGGTTATTATTTAATGTTTCGATTAAAAGAGATCCATCTCACAATTTTTTTACATTTTTAACATCTCCTACCAGATTGGAAATTACTTTCTGAATAAAGAAGGGTGATGTTTTTCTAAAATCTTCTTCATCTATTCTTTTTGCCACTAAATATGTAGGAAAGTATTTTTCTACATTTTGGGGAAAGATTTTGTCGGGTGGAAATTTCATTCGGCCCCGAGCCCACTTTCTTATTTTTGTCTTTGGACTGGATAAATCGGAAGGATCAGGAGGCTCTCCCATAATTTAACTTCAATGCTCCTCAATAGCCAAAAAAAAAATAAATAAAATAAATTAATTGTTTTAATAACAAAAAGTACCTAAATAAAATTAATATACCTTATTCAAAAATAAATTTTTTCACTTCTATAATATAAAAAAAACAACAAAAAAACAAACAAAAAAAAACATTAAACATAAGAAAGTAAATAATAAAATCTCTTTAAGAATAATATAACCATAAAATATAAAGAAATGAAGAAAAGTTTATAAAAGAAAGAAAATAAGTCTTATCTGCTGGAGTGGGTAATTCTCTGCGACCGTTCTAGCCGAAGTCTAAACAACAACTGGCCCCCTGCATACTTACAAAGCATTTATTGCCTTCCATTGTCATTCTCACCAGTCTGACTAACTTCTGGGGTATATTCATTTCTGTCATGGCCATTTATGCTTCCCCTCTATCAATCGAGTCATAAGCCTGCTTAAAGTCTATGAAAACATGATGGGTATTAATACGAAACTTCTTGTATTTTTCAGGATCATCCAGAGGTTAAAATTTGTTCAATAGTTGATTATCTTAACGAAGCCACACTGATATTTTCTAATTTCTTTCCCTGCGTATGGAATCAATCTCTTGTATAATATGCTGGAGAGAATTTTGTATACTCATGGAAGTACTGATGTACCTCTCCTTGTTACAATTCTAGGAATCCCCTTTATTATTGGATTGGGTGTATAATCGCTTTCTTCCACTCCATAAGAAGGCATTCATCTCTCCAAATATCCATAAATAGATCCTGCAGGAAAGTAACCAGTTGAGGGTCATAATGTTTATATACTTCCGCTGGTATGTTATCAGTACTTGGAGCTTTATTATTCTTTAGTTTTTCGATGGTCGCTGCTATTTCTTCCCCGTCTGGTGGTTCAATCTCTATTCCTCCAGCCAGTCCCCCTGCGATGATGGTATCATCAGTAGTCAGCCCATCTATCTAATATTTTTTGCTTTTTCGTGATTAGCGAGCCATCTTCTGCTTCGCATGCGTCCTGGATTTAAATAATTGTCTACCTTCCTTCACCATTTGAAAGGAATTTTTGTTTTTGAAAGATTTTTCCATATCCTCCATCTGCTTATTCCGCCATCTTCTCTTCTTTCTTCGATGAACGTACTTCTCGCGACTCCTTGTGGCTTATATTCATCCATCGAACTTCTTGTGTGTCTCCATTGAATCATGTTTTTATAGACCTTGTTCTCTCTATCTGCTCAAGCAAGGAATTCCTCATCAAACCATGGTCTTGTTTGTTTCTGTTTGCCCTTGAGACCCCAGAACTTCTTCTGCTGTCTGAGTTAACGCATTTCATAACACCAACTTTAAATTTGGTACTGAAGTTGCTTTTGGTACTTATATGTTTGAACAAGTTTCTGAATTTGTATACCATGGCTCATAAGTGACGTGCGACAACAGAATCTCGACTGATGTCCGGAGAAAAATTATCTTAGCGAATCACTGTTATTATGGACTCCGCTCGCATCTTTCTAGCAGCCTCGTCTCTCACCGCACTAAGGTTATCCGATACAAGACCCTCATTCGCCCTGTTTTACCTTATGGCTCTGAGACCTGGACCACTACAAAGGCTGATGAAAATGACCTTATTTTTGAAAGGAAAATCCTCCGTAGAATATATGGGCACACTTTTGAAAATGGACAATGGAGAAGGCGTAGTAATAGAGAAACCTATAGTCTCAATAACGAGTCTGATGTTGTAGCTATCATTAAGGTAGGGAAGTTAAGATGGGCAGGACACCTCGTGCGGATGTCGGATGGGTCGGTACAAAAATAAATTCTAATAGAACAGATATCCGGCCGGCGCAGAGTTGGGAGACCCAGGTTACGGTGGTCGAGTAACCTCTCAAGGTAGGTGGGGAGAGATCCAGGAACCCTGCACCACTCTCACTGGCCCTGATCAGCCACACCTCTCTCCCTTCACTTTAGCCCAAGTGCCATCAGCCAGCGCTCAGACTATAACTTCCTTTAAACATCCTCTATTTCTTTACCTTCTCAATTACCATTCTTCCGAACGTATATAAAATATGGATATTTTAGTAATATATTTTATTATAATATACGTATGTTCTATTTTTTTGTCGTTATCTTTTTTATTTTGTAACTCATAATGCAATTATTAATCACTTGTCATAGCCAAACGATTGTCCTATGAATTGCACTCATATTTTATTCATAAGGGACAAACTGTCCCAGAATAAAGTTTATTTTCTTCTTTCTTTTTTTTTCTGTATGCTCCATCAATATAATAAGGAACAAATATTCACGCCAATGATTCTTTTGGTGATCATTGCATAGAAAAGAAACCCAGGTTTCAGGATTTTTCATCTTTTCAATAGGCATGTAATCAGCGACCGTCGATTAGCTGACAGTTTTTATTTTCCGCTTCTTTTCCACACTAGTAATTAAGTCAAATCAAAATACTGTTACAAAGATGTTTTTGAAACACACACAAACCCGCTAAGGCGTTACGAACTATTACTATAGCACCTCTATTAGCGTTTTTATACGTCAATTACTGTCATCAAGAAATGAGTAGAATACACCAGAACTTCGTAACATCACAGTACAACACAATAATGATTGAACTAGGGACTTTAACTAGCTTCTTCTCGCTGAGGGTGCGTACTCGGAAACTATTCTATAAATTATAGGTACCGGCAGGAAAATTAAAATGGTGTTGGCCCGCGGAGCCCTTGGAAGTAGTTAGTGTGGCCCGAAGGCTGAAAAGTTTGGAGACCACTGATCTAAACAATCCGAAATCCTTCGAAAAATCCTCAATGCTCCTTACTTTGTGACCAATAAACTTATCCATAAAGATCTTAATGTTCCTTATGTTGCTGATTTGGCCCAGACCAGATGCCTACACTTTCATAGAAAGTTCCATAACCACTCAAATCCACTAGTCTCCCAACTTGCTTCCCACTTCATTCCCGATAATTATTGAGTAGTTCTTCACAAGTTATTTACATGCCATTGTATTTACTTTCAACACATTTACTTGATGTATATCATTTTGTACAGTTGTAAATAACAATAAATGATAAAGAAAAAAAAAAAAAAAAAAAACATTGAATCATAAAATTGGGTTCAAGGTAGTTCATTCATTGTAACATCAATTACATTCGATACATGCAATAAATTAATTCAATATCGATTGATCGCTATTCTGTTTTGTTTACAAATATAAGAAAAAAAAATGCTTGTGTATTATCTAATTTGTAGGTGTTTGTGTAGATATAGAGATGAATGATTCGGGCTGAATTTCCCCGAATGGAGGAGTTTGATAAACCCTCATTTACAAACCCCATCCGCACGATATGCGGCGTCGATATTTACTTTAGAAATGGAAAACTCATATCAGCTATCAGGGCAAACAGATAGGGATAGCAGCTGTAGCGTCCATTTGAATGTTATTAGAATGAAAATAGAGTTAAATAACGTCCTAGAGGAGAATATAATAATGTACACTTAAGTGCTACAATCTTGTACCACTTCAGCATATCCGAAGCAAAAGCTCTCTAGCGGCTAAAAAACTAAACTTAGAGCTTGAAAATAAATGTTTTTCTGGTACTAGCACCCAAGTACTAATCAATACTTTTTACAACCATATCTCTGTTTTACTGTGTACATAACAAAATTAATACTGAATACTGGAGTTTGACGTTTGTCATTTATCTCGAAAGGGCCTAGTTGGGATTTCTATCAATAACTATTAAGTTTACATTTCTATATCTTGAGGATCGATGTTGAAAAAGCCAGATTGGCGTTTTCGTACATCTTTGTGTTTTTTATTTTTTGTTTATTTGGGCTTAACGTCCTTATGTACTCCGACTAGGGCAGGAAGGACGGGTTACCCTACAGGTTGCAACCTATTCTATTTAAGGTGGAAAGATTTATTCGTGGGTTTACCATGAAAAAAATTTTAATCCGCCTAGGTGGGATTCGAACCCACGATCTTAGTACTGAGCGCGCTCTGAGGCCCTCACCACAACTCACTCGGCCATTCATCCGTGTTTATTCGCACTATAATTTTTATAATACAATTTGAAAATTAGGCATTGTACCTAAATTCCCCCAAAATTTGCTTACTTTTGACTGGTTTTTGATTCGTTTCTTATATTTGTTCATTAGAAGTATTGCTATAGAGAAGTGAGAATTTCCTTTTAAGAAAGAATTAATTCGAAGGATTGGCAAATAAAAAAATCCTTCGACCGTTGAAAATCATTAGATCGTTGCAGATCTAAACATAGTATCATCGAGTGACCAGTGAAAAAGATAAACAGGAAGAGACAGTATCCTTTTAAAAAACAATTATAAAACTTCTTTGGATTATAAATTAAATAAATAAGCCAAAAAAATGTTATCTTTTTTTTTTTCTGTTTTGTCAAATTGCTTGCGTTTTTCAACGTTGGATACGATTAAAAAAGCCGGTTTAAGTCAGTTTTCTTTTATCATAGTAGCACAGCTCGGCCAATGAAAAAAAAAAAAACGGATCATAGCACCTTCGAAAATGATCTGAGAAAATGTATTTCAACATCGTGAGTAAATTTTTATTGTTTACTTTCAGCCGGACTCGAACTTGGGGAGCTTGGTAGTCTAGCCTTACTAAGACTTCGTGCTTTCCTATATATGTTTATATATATATATACATATATATATATATATATATATATATATATATATATATATATATATATATATATATATATATATATATATATATATATATATATATATATATATATATATATATATAGTTGTTGGTGTTTATTTATAAGGAGCAGAATATTTTATATTATTAATATGTACTTGAAAATGCAATCATACAACCGATATTTTAGTGAAGGAATAATCAAATTACCAATTTTTCTAATTCATTATTACTTTATTGCTATTATATATTATTCATTATTGCTTCTATAAGTTGAAATAAATTATTAATAGCTTAATTGGAAACTACCAATCTAACTTAATGGATGATTGGATGGTTGTTTACTTGCTGGTTAAAGTTGAAACTATCTAATCACTGGAGGAAGTCGGTAGTTTTTCTGTCATATATATTTCCTCTTTACGATAATATGAGTAAATAATGTCTTTATATAATAAGTCAATTATAATAAGTCTTTCACAATTTATAATTGAAATTGAGAGATCTTAGAAGGTTTGAATCAAGGCCTTTTAAATATAGTAACCATAAACTAAAAGTACATCACAATTGACAATCTAATTAAATTTTTAATAAATGATATTTAGAAATATATTTTAACATATGTTATATAGTAAATTAAATTAAATTTAATAACATCATAGTGCATTAAATCTGATATAATAATAATAATAATAATACTTCATAAAATAGATTTTCCTCTAGAAGATATTACCAGAGAGAGAGAAATATCAGCAACGGTCCATCAAACTGAATCTGAACACTGACCCACGTCAAGGAACTGAAATATCATGACATCTCTGATTCAGCTTATTGGAATATATAGTATATGCTTATATGTCTGTGGGTGTATTTACAAACATAATATGATATAATAAACATAATATACAAAATACACACACACACACATATATATATATATATATATATATATATATATATATATATATATATATATATATATCGATTAGTCCTTTTTTTTTTTTTTTTTTTTGTCATTTCGTAATTAAATTTATTTCGTAATTTATAAAAATAAATAAATGTATATATATATACATATATATATATATATATATATATATATATATATATATATATATATATATATATATATATATACACACACAAGGTGTCCCGAATTTAAATGGCAAAACTTCAGGAACTTATAGGGGGCCGAAAAACTAAGACAAAAAGCCCTTTAGAGATTTGCTCGTTTTTGCTTAGTTTTAGAAAAAATCACAAAAATATAAACAAAACAAGTTTTCATTTTTAAACTTACTTATTTACATTTATATTTATGTTATGTTCTTTAATATAAATATTGCTCAAAAGTTGTCCTCTTGCACCAATGCAAGCATTACATCTAGCACTCACTTGATAAATTGCAGCTAAACATTGTTCTGATGATATTTGGTGCACTACATCTATGATTCGGTCTCTTAATTGCTCTTTTGAGTTGATTGACACCCAATAAACTTTCTGCTTCAAGGTCCCCCATACGAAGAAATCTATGGGTGTCATATCAGGTGATCTGGGTGGCTAAGGTACTACTCCTCAACGTCCAATCCATCGTTGTGGATAATTTATATCCAGCCAAGCTCGAGCAACTCTGCTATAATGAGCTGGACATACATCGAGTTGGAATACATTTCAATTCGCTGCTGTTAGGGAATGCCATCTAAATAATTAGAAAAGTCGTTCTCCAAAAAATGTGTAAATGTTATACCATTCAATCTTCCAGGCAAAAAATATGGTCCCACCATTTCCAAATTCCTAGCCAACGTTAATAGCAAATTCATGCTGAAACTTATTCTCTCTAATAGCTCTGGGATTTTCAAGAGCCCATACATGATAATTTCTTTGTTTAACAATTCCTCCTCTTGTAAAGGTAGCTTCATCGGCCCATATAATTTTTAATGGAAATAAATTATCATCGCGAATTTTGTCAAGAAACCAGTTACTAAAATTTAATCTCTTGACATAATCTTGAGGTAATAAATTCTGAACTTTTTGAAGATGGTATGGGTAGCGATTATCACGTTTCAAAGTTCGCCATATTGCTTACCGCGATATTGCTAATGCAGCAGATGCTCTTCGGATGCTGGTCTCAGGATTGTTATGGGGATTGTTATCCCGCACCGCTTCTAAAGCAATACCGTTACAGAAACCATACACAAAAATCATATCAGCGTATTCAACATTAGAATATGTATGCGGCATTGTGGCTGATGCTATTCACACAAAAGTATCTGAGAAACTGACTGAAGACTGATTTAGGAATTATAATCCTAGAAGGAAGCCAAAATGTAAACAAATAAAAGAATGTAAAGGATAACATTAGGTGTTTACATATCTCACTGCCTAGCCTGACGAACTTTGAAAGGTGATAATCGCTACCTGTAACATTTTTGTTTTGTTTCTTTTTTTTGCGAGTTTCTCTACAACTAAGCAAAAACGAGCAAATCTCTTAAGGTCTTTTTGTCTTAGTTTTTCGGTATCCTATAAGTTCCTGAAGTTTTGCCATTTAAATTCGGGACACCCTGTATATATGTGTGTATGTGAGTGCCTAACAGTGGTAATAAATAATGAATTATACCTTATACGTTACGTCTAAGTTTCCGTTTAGTTTATATATCTTTCTAACAATGGAATACAAATATATTTTAATATTTCCTGAAGCAATCTGGAATTTAAGCAATATCACTTTTTTTATTTTTCTTCATCCACTTCTTTGGTGTTTCGAACTGCTCTGTTTCTTTGGATTCCCTGGCTGGGAGAATAGGGGGTGGTGGAAATTAATTACTATGAACTAATTCCACCCTACTGACCGATTCGAACTTACGATCTTCGGTTTATCATGTTGCAAGGGTAACGCACTTTTTACATGTTGTTACCTTCAATCGCGTTTTTCTACAAACTGACAACGATTGCCGATAGTTACTGAGTATATGAAGACTTATGAACACACTCATAAACTACATGGCCAAAAAGCTAATGACAGAGAACACTAAAGGAAGGTTGAAAAGTAAGTGGATGAGGGATCTCCTAGATTAAAATAAATATATATGAAAAATAATCAAAGCAGGTTATATTTATTATTATAGGTTATATTAAAATAGGTGCCGTTATATTTAAATTACTACACACCTGTCTTCTAGTTTATATGAACAACCATCTAATACCTCACAGAAATATTTTTATCTTCTTTTTTACAGAGAGCTAAATCGCTTACGTGTATTATATTTGATATTATTAGCAAACACTTAACAAAAAGAAACATTTTCGACAAATACAAACATTTCTATCCAAATTGTTAATTATTATTTTGTTTAATAACAAAATCCTCAAGCCTTGATGGCCGAACGAGAAAAAAAAAAATATGGTTCTGTGTGTCTGAGAACCGTAATTTTTTTTTTAATTCTTTTATTAATAGAAATTTACAACTGTATTACAAAACACATCTAGTAAATATGCGGTATATATGAGATATAATGACATGAATACAACTTGTAGAGGAACTACCCATTGGTAGTACTCTAATGAATATTTACAAAAGAAGATCACGAGGCCATCTTCTTTTCAGACGCCTCGGAGGATTGCCAGGAATGGAATGGGAAGCAAGTTGTGCAACAAGTGGATTTGGATGAGCAGTGAGTTTATCATGAAAGGAGAGGTATCTGATCCGTGCCAAATCAGCGACATACGGGATATTAAGGTCATTGTGGATAAGTTCATTTGTAACGAAGTAAGGAGCATCTAGGATTTTTCGAAGGATTTTGGATTGGAGTGATTGGATGCGGGAAGAATTCGATGGTTTGGAGGAGAACCATAATTTAGGATCTCTGTTTACCTACGTAAAACGTTTCAGATTAAAACATGAAAATGTTTTTATACTTGTGGACTTTTAAATTAGCGTACCGTCTGAGTATCTAAAATGCCGTAAAAAACCCGCGCTATGATCATTGTTTATATTATATTACATTTATAGGTTGGAATAATATATTATAGGTGAAAATAAATTTTATTTAAAGTTAAAACAAAAGATGAAAGCATCATGAATTCTTTTACAATGGATTAAGGTTTTTATATAACCGTTCATTCGTAACCAAATATTAATCGTCGAAAATTTATTACATACTACATTGCCTTCATCCACTCCTGTCAAATTATTAGTGATTCAATTTTAATATTTGCGTTTTATGATATTTCAGTAATGGAACTTTATGTAGTCCAGTCAATGAGGGCTAAAATGAGGGGTGCAGAGAGCATAGAATATGTTTCTTTTTTTTTTTTTTTTGTTTTTTTTTTTTTTTTCATTTATTGATATTACAATAATACAACTGTACAGAATAATATACAAGTAAATGTGTTGACAGTGAATACAATGGCATGTAAATAACTTGTGAAGAACTACTCACTAGTAGCACTTCAATAAAATCTACTCTAAAAGGTCTCAAGGCCATCTTCTTTTCAGACGCCTCGGAGGATTATCGGGGATGGAGGAGGAAGCAAGTTGGGAGACTAGTGGACTGGAGTGGTTATGGAGCTTACTATGGAAGGATAGTTATCTGGTTTGGGCTAATTCAGCAACATATGGGACATTAAGGTCTTTATGGGTAAGCTTATTGGTGACAAAGTAAGGGGCATTTATGATTTTTCGAAGGAATTTGGATTGTAAGGATTGGATACGAAATGAATTGGATGGTTTAGTAGAGCCCCAAAGCTCAACTCCGTACGTCCAAATAAGTCTAATAACAGTCATGTAAATAAGTCTTTTGTAATGAATTGGGAGGTTTGATCGTTTGTCTAGTAAATGTTGAAGTAGTCTGTAACGACGAGCTAAGACGTTTGTCCAACTGGAGTCCTAGGTAGCGGATCTGTTCGACAGGGATTACTGGAATATCGTTGAAGGATACTGTTGGACAGGAAGTCGTAGGTTAATGACGAAGGGTAAAGGTTATTTGGTGAGACCTGTTTGGGTTTATTTTGATTCTCCATTTTTGACACCATTCTTGAATGTTTAGGATATGGGATTGGAGTGTTTGAGAGGCGATGAAGTGATCATTATTTACTGATAATACACATGTGTCATCAGCATAAGTGGTGAGGACAGTGGTAGGATGAGTTGGGATGTCAGCTGGTATAGAATATGTGAAAATTTTTGATTTCATGGCTTCGTTAGGAGTAGTTAGAAGGTAAACATACTAAAAGTCCCCGCTCCTGGGAGTGAGCTAATGTTGGAGGTAAGGGAGAAGGTACCATTTTAGGATTTCCGATTATATCTCGAAAACGTTGGACCCTAGAGAATTATGTTTCAGATCAAAATTAAAGCTTTTTTTTATTTATTTATTTTTTTTTAGTGTTTTCCTTCCAGCAGTTACCCTGTTGGAAGGGATTTTATTTATTTTTTCTGGACACACCATACTTGTACAAAGTATACAATGTACATGTAATTATTTTTTTTGGTTTGATTATAATTTTACATGTCTTGAAAGGTATAAAAATATAAAAATAAACAAGAAAATAAAATAAAATAAAACAAAGAACAAGAAGTTATATAACATAAATAATTCAAAATTCAATAAAAAGAGCTACAAAGTTATGTAGAGAAAAGTTTATGAATATTTAGAGGTTTAGAGATATTTCATATCCTCTATTTTAATGATTGAATTTTTAAGAAACATTTGGAAATTTTCAAATAAATTGTTCAACAAACATTGACCATCCATCGGCCAATGTCCTAATTTCTGTACTGTTTTTGTCTGAAGTATAGTTCTGTAGTCAGTGAGTAGTCTGCATTCATATATGAGGTGGTGTATATTTTGTTCTTGAGTGAAATCACAAGGACATAGGAAAGAATATCTTATTTTAAATCGATAAAAATAACTATTTACTGCCGCATGTCCTGTGACTCCTTGTGTAATGTAAAAGTTAGTCCATGAGTTTGATTTAATGTAGGTCCGTAAGTCTGGAATGAAGTTATGTAGATGTCTACCCTTGTGTGTTGTGTTCCAACGTGTCTGCCACTGGTCTACTGCTTGTGTTTTTAGCATGTGTTTTAAGTGTTCTTTAGATATCAGGCTATATGATATAGGAAGGGAAGTATCCTTTGAAGCCTCTTTTGCAGCCTTGTCAGCCAATTCGTTTTCCGCTATGTCGGAATGCCCTTTTACCTACTTGAATGAAATTTGATTGTTATCGTCAGTTTGCAGATGTCTTAGAAATGATCTTGTTTTTTCAGTGATGGGATTGTGACAATATCTGTTTTTTATCATGTATAGAGTACATTGACTGTCCGTTAGTATTGTAATAGTTTTATCTTTTGTCCTCAAATTTTGAAAGTATTCTAGAGATTTAAGGATAGTGAATTGTTCTGCTTGATTATTGGTACATTCTGGGCCTATTATTTATACTTTATTACATCTTCTAAAATTTTGTTTTTAAAAATGAGACTAGCACACCCTACATATTCGCCATTCTTGCTTCCGTCAGTATATATCTCATAGTCTGTGGGGTCAGTTAAGCATTCAGCAATACAAGGAAATTCTGCTGGGTGTAGCCAATCCTTGTAGTCGGTAGTATGTTCCAAGTTGTTAGATTTAAAATTTTCGTAGTCAGTGTTCATGGATAACAAATAGAATCAAAGCTTATTAAATTTCCTATCTAATTAATTTTGTATATATTTTTTGAACTTTCAACGGTTTTTAAGATATACGTTATTGAAAATTGGTAATTTTCGAAAATATAATATCCACCTCACTTTTTGTCAAACACTACCTTATAGTGCCTTCCGTGATAGTTTTTCAGAAAAAAAAGTCAGAACCAATGTTGTAGAACATTAAATTTACTTCAATGTAATTGGTTTCTGGTACTTGAAGCAAATGTTTGGCCAAAAGTGAGGTAAAAGTTATTTTGTTTACGAAAATTATCGATTTTCAATTACGTATATCACGAAAACCCTTGAAAGTTCGACAAATATGTATGAAAACAATTTTATTGGAAATTTTAACAGCTTTAATTTTGATCTGGATACTTTTCTAGATTTTACCGTTTAGTTGTAATCGAAAATTCCAAAAGTGGGACTTCATTCCCTTCCCCCACCATTAGCTCACCCCCCTCCCCCAGGGGCGGGGATTTTTAGTATTTGTTTATTTCTACAATATGTTTATTAACTAGACTATATAATAATTAACTGAACCTGACATTCATTTGTGGGGTTTCATATTATCAAGAATCTCAGAAAAAATATAGATGAATCGATTTAAAAAATTTAATTAATTCTGAATTTCAATATCAATTATTATCTATTTGAATTGTTATATAAAGAAAAATACTTGTATCAGAAGTTGATCTGAATTCCAGGTGTGAATGATCGATCAATGAACACTACATGAAAATTATATTTTTTTCACGCTTTGTTGATTCCATTTCAGAAACAACGTTGTTAATGACATTATTGTTCTTGCGATACAATGAGTTATGTTGATTCAGGTTTGGTCAAATATATGGGTGGTTGAATTCATTTGACGCCTAAATGAGTTTCTTTTGTCATAACGCGACAAAGGCTCACATAAGCCCATTTAGGCAAATTATCAGCTAAAATTATTCAAATCAAACATTGATTTCAAATCGTGCTCAAACTGTTTCTGATTGAATGTTTCCAGACTGGAACAGAATATACCCAGCAAGGGAACGATGTGAAAGAGCCTAGTTTAATAGTGAGAAGGTCTGGATATAACAAGTTCCAGATGTCTGGAAGAACAGAAAGGTTTTTGTTACTACTCGACTGGAAGCCTGGAACTGGTTTTAAAAATATTTTGGAAAACATTTTAATACATTCGCATCGAAAATTGAAAGATATATTTAAATTGTGTATTGAAAGTGTCAAATAGATAAGTAATATCACGGAGAGGCTTCCACATGTGAAAAAAAAAATCAGGAAATCATCTAAAGTGATGGTTTTGTCGACTGCAGCTCTTCATGACTAGTTTGAAGAGCAAGAAATGTTGGATAAACAAATCTTTATTACTTATAATAGTCCAGTCAATGGGGCTTGAAATGGGGTGTATAGTGCGTTTTCTGTAATCCAAGGTTTTTCTTAGGAAATATGTTCAGGGTAGTTAGAAAGTAAACATACTAAAAGTCCTGGCGTTTTCGGGCCTGAGAACATGAAGGGGGGAGCGGAAGGTCCCTTTTTTTTTTAGTTTTGCACTCATATCTCGAAAAAGGTGCGTCATATGCAAAACATGACTTTTCACTAAATTAATGATAGTTTAATTCTCTGCAACTTTTATATTATACACATTTTTCATATTCTGTACCGTTTCCGAGGTATACGCTTGGCAAATGTGAACATTTTAGAATATAAAAATGTTACCCCACGTTTTCAGTTAAAACTCCTTCCATATCTTCTAAAAAGTTCATTTTACGACAAAAGCCTTTATATATAATATTTTAGAAAATTAAATTTCCTTCAAAATACACATATATATATATATATATATATATATATATATATATATATATATATATATATATATATATATATATATATATATATGTAATTTTTCTTGATATAAATCAATATTATTAAATATATTAATAATAAAATAATATATTTAATTATATATATATATATATATATATATATATATATATATATATATATATATATATATATATATATATATATATATATATGCTAATTATCTGGCAAATTTGAAGGACTTTTAGTATCTTTTACCAAGAAAGTAATACAAGTTGAAGATAAATAATGAAGACTTTTGTCATAGGATGAACATTTTAGAAGATATGAAGGGAAATTATTAGAAAACCTGAGGTGAAAATCGTTTTTCGAAAATGTTCTCGTTTGTCAAGGGTATATCCTTCCAGCGGGCGCGCGGTTGAGACACACCAATGGGCGTGCGGCGGCATTTTGGCCGTCTCCGAGTTTGTTCACTTTTCATATAAATAAATGGTAAATAAATTATCGCTGTTTTTTAACTGAGACATAAGGAAGACACCAATACATTAAATAATTTTTTTTAAAATTCTTTATTTATATTTTTTTATGGGAATAAAAATCTTGAATATCGATTTACAAAATTTCGGCTATCTTATGGCATTCTTATTAATCTAATACATATTAAAATAATTATAAATCAAAATGAACAAGGTTCAGTTCAGTACTTAAAGTTTTTACTAGTTTTGGTGACATCTTCAGGCTTGCTGTAACTTTCCCTGTGTGTGAGAAGAATTTGCGGATGTTTTGTTTGAATTTTGAGCAAAAAAATGTTATAAAACAAAACTGTCTGACGACCATTTATAATATTACAGTGAATATGCGATTTAATTGGAAAAATATATTCTTAAACTTTGGTTGGATAGCAAGAAAAAAAAGTTCACGAAGAGGCGCGCGGCGGCAATCTGGCCGCCCTGACACTCCTGACCAGATGAACTCAACTTTGGAACTGACTGACACAGACTGTTTTCGAAGAAAAGGTATGACCGACTCGCTTAATGTTGCGTAATGTGCTTATATAGGAATACAGGTGGGCCTCGCTGTGCTACGCTGGCTTATTGACCATAAATTAAAGATTTTTTTTTGAATAGTCATGTTTTGCAATCCTTTTGTAGATATGATCGCCAAATCAGAAAAAGGGACCTTCCGAAAACTCCAGGACTTTTAGTATGTTTTCTTTCTATCTACCTTGAACATGTCTCTGAAGAAAAATATAGGATTACAGAAATGCACTCTATAATCGTTTATTGACAGGAATATCAAGTGAGGTGCGGTAGTTCAGAAAGTAAGCCACTGGACTGCCAAGCTTCCGGGTCCGAGTTCGAGTTCGATTGTAGACAAAATATTTATTTTCTGCTATTTCAACCGTGGTTCGACTTTGAGATCGGGGCACACATGGACTCTACTAAGTGGGTAACCTTAACTTGGTAAAAAACCTGGCAGTTGAGCGAGATTTCGGCTGTCTTGTAAACGTTTGTCTAGTTAATTGTGAAGAAGTCGAAAACTACGGTCAGTTTTTCGTCGTTTTAGTCTGCTATCCGATAATTGATGCAGGATTTCATGTTTTCGTTAAAACATCAAAATCACCGCTCTAGAAATTAAATTTATCACGTTTGAAGATTTTTGATTTTCACTTAATTTCGTTTTATTAAGTGGGAGTGAATAAATTATTTTTCCGGAAAATTTATTATTTTTCATCAATATTTTGTATCAATATATAATGGAGCTTACTATGAAATTATAGTTATCTGGTTTAGGCTAAATCAGCAACATATGGAACTTTGAAATCTTTATGGATAAGTTTATTGGTGACAAAGTAAGGAGCATTGAGGATTTTTCGAAGGATATAAGGATTGGATACGAGATGAATTGGATGGTTTAATAGAGCCCCAAAGCTCAATACATCAAATTTAAGCTATTAGAAGAAAAGAGGCAAATTTGAATATTAATGCTAGTATCATGATACATATGAATATTGAAGGATTTTGATCTTGGAATTATTCTAATTTTTTAGAGACGTAGTATTTTTGAATTTTTTATTTTGAAGGCAGTTGTGTCAAGAGAAGTTGCAATTAGACCGGAACCAGAACCTTGCCAAGTGAAGTGTTTACATCGTTAGTGGCTGTTACCAAGCACTGAGCTACCGGCCAACATGGACGTTTGCCTATTTTCGCATTGTACTTTCCAAAAAAAAAAAAGAATAAAAAAAAAACAAACAAAAGAAAAACAAAACAGCAACAAAAAGATGAATGAATAAAATGTTTCATCAAACCTCGCTGCATGTTTTTTATATTTATTTGTACAAAATACAATGTATACAATACAGAGGTTTAACTATACATCTTAATTAATAAAAAAAAAGTGGATGGGGTAAATAAACATTGTTTTATTTTCTAAATTACCTTCATCTAATGAATTTTTCCAATTTTAGCATAAATGGTATTTATGCTAATATTGGAAAAATATTTTATTTATTTATTTATTTTATGTGTTTTTCTTATAATCTCAGCATAATTAGCGTTATTTTATCAATTCCTGAACTTAATTTATTTATATTTTGTAGCAAATTATTCATCCTATAGCATATTTTTCATTTACTATTGACTTGTATTTTATTCACTCTATCATCTTCATTACTATATTTCTTTATTATATTATCTTATTTTGTATCTTCTATATGTTGGCCGTCAAAACTCTAATGATTGCCATCAATGTTGTCGCCAAATCGCCTATATAATTAAATAATGATATGTAACTTATGACATTTATTAAAATAATAATATTCCTCGGAGTCCTATATGCAGCTGAAACCCTAACTATCAAGGAAGCAAAACTCTAGGTCAAGGAAAGAACTACCTCGTGGATGATCTTAGGCCCAAGGATCATAAATAGAGAAAGGTACTACAGGCTCAACGATTATCTATACCTAAAGCAAGAACATCATACGGACACTTTTATCAAGAGTCCCTTCCAATTCAGCTCCTGCAAGAAAACAACATCTTCGTGGTAAAAGCAGGTCAAAGTTGATATTCAAATCTTCAACATCTCTGAATCCCACATCCAGGACAGACAAACTTTTCGGAAAATGTTGAAGGAAGACCGACATATAAAACTCAAGTAAGGTCAGAAACCAAAGAGTTCAGAAGCAGCTGAGCAACTTCAAAGTCAGAATTTAATGAGATATGGGCTAGGAAGAGGACTTTCAAGAACCTGATCAATTCCAACTCACTTAGCTGACAAGCATTTTGATTAACCCAGGTAGATAAAAGTGACTCATTCGAAAGAAAAAAAAATATTCCACTGATCCCTGTTGAACAGATCCGCTACTTAGGACTCCCTCTGGGTTAACAAGATATTTGGAACTCACATATTACTTACTTACTTCGAATCCAAATACAAAACTGAAGCGTCAAGAAACATAGTATAAATAATAAAGAAACAAAGTATAAATAATAAATAATAAAGAATAAAGTTTGTCTTTATAGACTATTCCAACATTTACTTGACAAACATTCAAAGCTTCCAATTAATTACATGACTGTAATTAGTACTATTTGGACATGCGGAGTTGAGCTTGATGGTGGATTTCAATGTGAAAACAACGATGTAAATAATATCTGACTCGGCAGGTCACAATTTGTTTAAACTATATTGTTTGATCAAAGATCGTAAATTACTCTGATAAAATTTAAAAGGAAGGGTAACTTCTTCACAAATCAAATCAGCCTCTGGAGAGTGGACTGTATATAATTTTATTAAAATAAATGTTCGCAACTTTGGGGAAATTTGAATAAGAAGAAATCTAAACCAACTATAAAAATGAAAATAACTAACCCATTTTTTTTCCCTTTTTCCTCCTCATAGTAAGAGGCAATTTATTTAAAACGTGTGCCATTTAAAATTGTGGCATATTACAATTTATTGTATAGTTTTATAAATACGTAGGTATAAACAGTAGTAAATAAAAATAATAATAATAATACGAAATAAATAAATACAAATAATAATAATAAGGTTGAAGGTCAAGTTGAAGGTGTTGGATAAAAGCTGTCCCTACTATCATTATCATCCACAAGCCATAATTTTGGAAAAAGGGATAAAGATATTTTGGGATCACCCGATAATAACTGATCATATGATCATAAACAACAGGGCAGACATAGTGATCATAAACAAAGTAGGGAAATCAGCTTTTATCATTGAAATCGTTTTCAACCATATAACCATATATGTTACGAGTTTTAGCTGAGAAGAAGAGGAAATACCAGGAGCTGGCAGAAGAACTCAAGCAACTATATAGACTGGATAAGTGCAGTGTCTTGCCAATAATTATATCTTGTAATGGGCTTGTTCAAAAAGACATAATTTGTACTATAGAGAAGTTGGAGCTGCCAAAAACAGTGCTGGAAAAAATGCAAAAGCGGCATTGTTAGGGAACTGCAACAATAGTTCAGAAGTTTTTAAACTTCAAATAAACATTGATGGTTGACCATGTTTGGTCCCCAGAATGTTTGCTACCACTAGGTGTGAAAAAACAAATAAATAATAATAATAATACGAAATAAATAAAAAACAAATAATAAAATAAATAAAGAAAATAAAATAAAATAAATAAATATAAGAAGGGAGAAATACAGCAATAATAAGCTCAATAATGAAGCGGCGCACATCGAATTTATATTTCAATTTATCAAAATTAATTGAATTTATGAATTTTTTGAATGGTATGTAATATTTATTAAAAATTGTAGTCGGAGATTCCGGCCAAGTTCCTCCACCTAATATTATGTTGCGAATTAATGGAAATCGTTCCGTGTCATAAATTGGACAACTAAAAAGATGGTGAGGAAAGTCCTGTAGTATTTGTCGGTCGCATTTGCATATGTCGGTGTCTGAAATGTGAAAACGTTTGAAATATTGTCCCGTTTGTCCGTGTCATGTCAGGAATTGAGTCATTTTGTAGTCTGATCTTTTTAGTGTATTGAAGTTTGTATGTGTTATAAGGGTTATTTATTGGTGTAAGTAATATTATTTGTTTGACTGTGTCCAGTGCTCGGTCCATTTTCGTATTGTCTCTTTTCTCATTTCATGTTTAAAATATGTGTGTGGTATTTTTGCGAGGTTTGTAGTAAGTGTAGTGTCTGTTGCTGCTTGTTTAGCAATGTGGTCTGCTAGTTCAATTCCTAAAATACCTGAGTGTGCTTTTACCCGATTCAGTTTAATTGTAATGTATCTTTCAATTTATGTCTTCTGTTAGTCTGTCGTGAATATAGGGATTTCTTATTGCATGTAGAATGTTCATGTTATCAGTATAACTCACCCATGTGCCGTTTGCGTGAATGGAGTTAATATACGAGTACATCTCTACAAGAGCGCCGATTGGCGCGAACATATACATTCTTTCTATTGAGATTTATGTATCATCGTGTTCACATTTTTGTAATTAGACCTTGTAAGTTTGTAATTCTGTACCATTTGGGAAAACTAGATAAGTTCATTTTTGTCCACAATAAAATAAATATTTTGAGCAACCCATATTGAAGTCATACTCATAATGTATAAGTAGGCAAGTTGTAATGGCAATGGTATCCTTTTAGACAATTGACTTTACAAGTTGCCTAATTTTACTAGATGTGTACGCCACCAGTATGTGCTGCTCAAAATATTTAACTTATTGTCGACAAAACTGAACTTGTCTAGTTTTTCCCAAATGGTACAGAATTAGTGAATCCGAACGACCTTTTTACAAATGTCATTCTGCAAATAGTTATTTAATAGTTTGACCCATTATATAATCTTGTATAACGTGCTGTAAACTAAGGCATCTTTTTAAACGAAAAACAACTTTTACTAAAAAGTACCTCAATGAATTTTGCTAAAAATACCTCTGTGAAATCGGTAGAGATATATAGATAGCTACCAACATATATTTCTTCATCTTCAATTTCTTTGCCTTGTTATAATAATCAGTCATCAATTCATCCAAAAAATTACAATCTTCGCTTGATGGATCAGCCAAGATCACATTTATGAAATCACCATCTTCACTAGTTGAATAGATTGTTATAAATAGTGAGTGGCGAGTTTTCTCCTCTTAAAAAAAGAATTATACGAATAGTAGGTATCCAAATTTGGGCATTTTATATCACACGGAATGCCTAAAAACTTTTCCGCAATATTTATATTTGAAATAATGAATTAATAAACAAAAAGAAAAATCTGTTGTACCTGTGGACACTTTAACCATCTGTCCACAGGTTCAGCTGGCAATGCTGTCCTCAGGTACTACTGAACGCCATGTTGTGCGGAAAGCTCTGTTTCACAAAACCCGTAAGTGATAACTGGTATGAAAACATAAGAAGTTATGATATATTTATCGGACAACCCAATGAAATATTACTGCCTAGAAAATTTCCAAGTGTAGGTCTTAAAATAATTAAAGTCACTGGTTGAATTGGTCAGGATCTGGAAGAAAAAAACTTAAAAATAATAATTTCTACTAAACTGTTGATCTGACAATCTCGAAAACATACGTACAACTGCAGGGAGATGCTTGCAGCACTACCAATCTAACAATTTCAATTTCCCTCCTCCCACTCTCTCTTAATTAAAAATGTCCGCTGTTACAAATGTGCCTTGGGTACAGCACCTTCCCCTACTAGGTAAAGGTAGTGGGTTCGAATCATACCTGGGCGATTTAAAATTTAAATAAATCTTCACCTTCCTACAATTGCTAGAATAGGCTGGTAACCTACATTATAACCTGTCTTAGTTAAAGTACATGAGGGTGTTAGGCCTAAATAAACAACAAACATTGCCGATGATTCTGCTTTAATCGGTATTCTCCTGTTCAAACTTTTAAGTGTTTTAATGAAGAGTTCTCTTTGTTTTTATTTGTTTGCGATTTTTCTTCAGTTCTTATTTAAATCGAGACTAAAGAACAACTGAGTAAATTATTTTTCTCAGTAGGCAAACGTGTATGGATTTAATGCAAGTATTTTGTCTAGGTAGAGTCCAAAATACCGTACTGTATCAGCGAAGAATAAGCAATTAATGAATTTTATCTTAAATAAATTAATACCGAAACAATTTTCTTAAAATTGGATTGTATATATAGTATATAGTTTTCTTTACATACATTAACGATTTTATTCACCCTAATGTTGAAATATCACCTCACTGAGAAAAAGTAAAAAAAAGAAAGAAAATTCTATTCAAATCCTACAGCGTGTTGCTTATAAAATTGTATATTGTCATCAAGTTCCAACTCCCATAAATCTCTCCTCAATGTTGCGTGCGGACTTGAAAACTTAAGAAACTTGTGTCAGCTACTTTTCCCAGAGTTTCAGGAACATAATAAACTGAAAAATCAAATATTACATTCTTATGTACTAAGTTTGTAAGGCATCATAATCACATATTAAATGCTTATTTTATATACCGCACTTAAAAGACAATAAAATTTACCAGACAAGCGTTCAAAGCTTCCAATCAGTTACAAAATACTTTTTTACATGACCGTAATTAGACCCATTTAGACATATGGAGTTGAAATTTGGGGCTCAACTTAACCTTCCTATTCTTCTCGTATCCAATTCTTAGAATCCAAAATTCTTCATAAAATCCTCAATACTCCTTATTACGTCACAAACAAACTTTTCCATAAAGTGCTTAATCCTCCAGTAGTCGCAACCCTAGGACTAACACCAATAGTCGCAACGATCTGACAGATCACCTCTTGGAATTCAATCGTTTTATTGATGATTTCATCGCTTTTATTTTTCTCATTTACTTTATTTGATTTTTAAAGGAATGCACATAATAATACACATTAATAAAATAAGTAATAAAAATATTATTTATCTATTATAACAACTTTTAACTATTTTTCTGTTATCACAACTTTTTAACTATTATTTACTTCACTAATTTTGTTTATACAGCTTTGAAAGGCAATTTTTGAATTTTTTAAACATAAATACATTTTATACTGTTCACAAAAGTATTTAGTCAGCCTTCGTTTTTCAAATAATTCACCACGTCGTCTTATAGAGCCGCGTCCTTTATGACTTGCTTCAGGTGGAGCATCCCCTTTTCTATAATATATGAAACATAAACAAACTCTTACCTATAAATGAACTATTGGTAATGCATTCCTCATCGCTAGATACATCATCTTAGTGTTCAGTATCTGAATGCTCAATTCTTACTTCAACAACGTCTGTTTCACTTTCAGAATCTGTCTCATTTTTATCAAAATTTTCTACATCACTATTATTCTCCGTATTACATAGAATGATTTTACGAATCATCTCAATATTGTCTGAGTTTTCTAAATCGAACGTGCGCTTACGAATTATAATGTTATAATGATAGAATAAAATATGTCGCGTCAGTAGTCGCAAAGAGCAGAGTAGATCTTGTCTCGGTAACAGCGGAATAGAAAATAAATAACTAAAAATCTAGAGAGAATATTGAGAATTTGACGTCACTAATGCATTTGAGGAATGTTAGTTGAAAGGTACTGAGTCGCTTATCTCATTATAAAAATCCTACTCCTACTGCGCAAAAAATACCTTGGGTGATCTGTCAGATCGGTTGCGACTACTGGAGGGTTAAAGCTGCTGATTTGTCCCAAACCTGATGCCTATTCTCCCATAGTAAACTCCATACCCACGCGAATGCACCGGTCTTCCAACTTGCCTCACACTCAATTCCCGACAATCTTTCCGGGGGTCAGAAAAGAAGATGACCAAGAGACCATATAAAGTATAACATTTATTGAAGTCCTACTAGTGAGTATTAACATGACATGTAATGCCGGGATGTCACAGACGGACGGTACGGACGTTCCTTTTTTTTTTTTTTTTTTTTTTTTTTTTTTTTTTTTTTTGTGGTGGTTGCGCGCGCACTAAGACGAAATTTTTGAATAAAAAAAATATAGTATTGATTTTTCGCACTGAGCCGTCACGTTTTCGCTCTGCGTCATATTTCTGCAGATATATTCCATGTTTTGACTCTTTGCATTGTAGTACCTTTTACGATTTTTCTGATTATACCATTTTGAAATGATTTTAGTTTGTTGTTTTTTTACTTCTCGCAATTTTTGAAAATAATGAAATCTCCATATAAGAACATCTTATCACATTAATGATTGATATAATTAATATATTGTTCAGGATTGATTTAATCTTGATTATGTTTATCCGATTAAAATCAATCAAATCAATTAATCGATTAAAAAATAAACCGATGTCATCGCTGGGATGCAGTAATCAATGTGAATTTCAAATAGTTGACCTAGAAGAAATGAGAAAGATATAAATTTCATAATTAATTTTTTAATGTAAACTAATTTTAACTAACAAGGGGACGTTTGGAGTTGTAACTCACAGATTTTAATGCCGATTTTTGTGTGGATTGTAGGGGCCTATAATAGTGCAAAATTAGAGTTATGGCCGCCAATGAGTATTAGGAGCAGAGAAAAAAAAAATATGAAAATCACGATCAATTTTAATCAGTGGAAATTTTTTTTCATGAACAATTGATAGTTTCAACAATTGACAGATTTAACGTTCCATAAAACCCTTATATGTCAAATTTTATCCAAATCAAAAAATATTGATTTTATACCCCTTTCCCTTTTAAAATGATCTATTTCTATTATTATTTTAATTTTTACACAATAAATTTCAAATAAGACCATTTTAAAAAAAAATATAGGTAAGGGGAGTTTTTATTTTAAACCAAAAACTGTTATTAATTTTGGATTATTTATCAATCATAGGGTTCCAATGCAATTTGAAATAAAAATATGGGTGAGAAAAATTTTTATACAAAAAACTGATATTATTTTCAGATTCTTCATCTAAATTTAAAGAAACTAAATTTTGTCGAAATCAAAAATAATTTTTTTTTTTTTACCTTTAAAATTTTGTATGAACTTAGAAGGCAAGAAAGATGCCGTAAATTTCTGAAAAAAATGTAAATTTTTTGCGCTATCTCACACTTTTCGCCACCGATTAAAAACAAATTTTAAGGTCATCTAGAAACCGTGAAACTGGATAGTTTAGCTCAAAACCGGAGGTTGCGGAATTTCCCCTTTTTGAAATATCTCAAGTTATAGCTGACCTCGGATTTTTTCATTCACATCAGTTTTAGTCCACTAAAATCTGGAGTAATCCCAATGTTATATGCATGGATAAAGAGCAGAATGTATGCTGATTCTAGTGATGCTATTATTATTGTAATCGCTTGAAAGCCGCAGTTGTTATGGCCGTTAAAAATTGTTGATGAAATCTCAACTTCAAAATTTTAACCTCCTTTGAATGGGGTAAAAAATCAATATTTATTTATTTGGATTAAATTTCACATATAAGAGTTTTATGAAGCGTTAAATTCAGATTTGAGGTCAATTGTTCGTGAAAAAAAATTTACACTGATTTACAGCGGATTTCCTAGGAATTTTGTAATTTTTTTTGGAGTTTTTGAATACTCTAAAGCCGGGTGATGACTTGAGCATAACGGAAGTATTTTTATATCAAATAGCATACATAACTGCAATTAAAAGTGAAAGGATTATTTCTCTATCTTGACTGATAGTCGAGAAAAAAAATATGAAAATCAGGTTTTATTTTTTTTTCGGCTCCTAATGCCCATTGGCGGCTATAACTCTAGTTTTGCACTATTATAGGTCCCTACTACCCACACAAAAATCGGCATTCAAATCTGTGAGTTACAACTTCAAACATCCCCTTGTAAGTTAATTTAGTTGAGTTAGTACTCTAGTATTTTATTATGTTTGTAACCTTTTACATTGTAAGAAAAAAATTTTTAGAAAAATATTCTTTGCTTGTTAATTATTTTAAAAAATTTATTTTCCTCCGATTTATTAATACTCCGAGGTGTCTGAAAAGAAGATGGCAAAGTTACCTTCAATGTAGTACTGACCTTTAATGGTCACAATGACATGTTATTGTAATAATTTTCCTCAAACTTACTTCTTGTATATAATGTATACAGTTATAAATTTCTATAAATAGTTTTAAAAAAATATTTATTGATATTTACAACTGAATATAATATATACATCAAGTAAATGTGTAGAAATATGATCACAATGACATATACAATAGCTCATCAGTAGCACCTCAATAATATTTACATTAGATGATCCCAAGGCCATCTTATTTTCAGATGCCTCGTATGAATCTAGTGGGAAGCATGTTTCTTAATTAAAAAAAAAAAAGTTGTTCATTATCAGTAATATATTTTTTATATATTTAAAAATAATGAATTAATTTAATAGCTTTTGTTTACTATTTATAAAACAAAAAGTGATGTTATCATATTCTTTATAAAAAAAAAAAAATAATTTGAAACTTTTTTCAGAGTATATCTTCCGAGGGGCCACCGCAAAACAAAATTACAAAGTATAATAGGATGGATTTCAAGTTTGTATTACGTCTTACTTTATGATGGAATATATTTTTAAATTGTACGATACATTGAAATTTTATTTTATTTGAAGATTTTTAAAATTATTTCGCTTTAATTAACGAATGGCAATAATGATATGATGTACACAATAATCACTAATTAAGAACAAATTAAAAGAAAATAAGGGAAGTAGATAAATAAAAAAAATATTAAAAATAAAATCTTGACATTCAAGATGCACCAAAATGTCTGAAAACAGATATTGGCCAAATACAGAGGGTAAAAAAATTCAAATATTTAGGAGAAATAATCCAAGAAAATGGTTTAGAAAGATCTGCAATAGACGAAAGATTGTATAAAATGGAGATGTTTACCAATAAATTAGGCCAAAGATGTTTACAATAAAAAATGCCTATCCAAAAATGTAAAAATGAGTCATTACAACACACTCGTGAAGCCAGAATGCCTATATGCAAGTGAATTAAACTGTTAAACTTTAATTTGGATAAATTTGAAATACTAGAAAGGCGAATCAGGAGGAAAATATTAGGCCCACAAAACACAGTAGAAGGTTGGAAGTTACGAAGTAATGCTGAAATATATCAAAATGCAAATAATATATCAGATGTAATGAGAAAAAGGAGACTGATGTTTTTTGGTCACTTATATCGAATGCCTGATAGTAGATTGAGAAATAAGATGTTCAGATATCTGTGGGGTAAGAAATCGATAACAAGCTGGGTCAATAAAGTAAAAAGGGATTTAGAAAAAACACAATATAAAAATAGAGGAAATAAATAATAGAGACGACTTTCAGCAAAAAGTATTGAAAATGGAAGGATTCCAGGGCAGGAAAGTGAAAAGAACTGGTGCAAAATGGTCTGAGGACAGAAAGAGGAAACATGGCGGACAGATGAAAGCATACTGGAGGAAAAGAAAAGAAGAAGGGAGAAAGAATTGAAATTGGCACGTGGTCTTCTGCTGGTCCATTCGGAAAAAAACCAAAAAAAAAAAAAAAAAAAAAAAAAAAAAAAAAAAAAAAAAAAAAAAAAAAAAAGACATATTTAATGACTATTACCCCTGGATACATATATTTTCTAGAAATGAATGGTGATTGTACGTTTTCTGTTAATGAAAATTTTAATTTTAGACAGTCCACTAATGTTTTAGAAAAAAAAATGTAATATTCCTATCCAAGGAAAAAACTTCTAATAACGGAATAATTTAGATTCCATGATTACTTCATTTGAAATATGTTTGACGATACAAAACCCTTTTTGTAGAAATATTAAGAGAGAATATTAAAATAAGAGAGAAATATTAACTGTTCTTTTATACAAATTCCTCTAAATTGTAGCTTGAGAGTGAGATATTTCCATATGGTGTTATCCCAGTTCCACTCATTTTTTAATTCCTTAGGTCATCACTTTCTCCTCGGTGCTGACTTCAATGCTAAGCACCAGCAATGGGGTTCAAGAACCACCAACTCCCGTGGGCGAGCATTGCAGTCTGCACTTAGTTCCCAAAGATCCTTTATTTCTCCAGGTACTCCTACATATTGGCCAACGGATCCTAACCGAAACCCTGACCTGCTTGACTTCTTCATTCATTCAGGCTTAGGATCCCTCCATTACACCATAGAACGCCTGGATGAACTTTCCTCTGATCACAGTCCTTTAATTTTAACCCTTTCCGTCACTCCTATCCCAAAACCTTCTCCCCCATCATTTATTAGAGGACCAGTAGACTGGAACCTCTTCCGTCAAACAATATCCGACACTATAGACCTTAAAGTATCCCTTAAAACCTCCCAGGATCTTGACAATGCTACTAATTCCTTCACAACCATGATCCAGCAAGCAGCCTGGGCTGCATCCTCACCTCGTTTCCCTCCCAAAGTTCGAAAGAAAAATCCTTTATCCCAAGATCTACTGGACCTTATTCAATCCAAACGTCATGCCAGAGCTATTTGGCAAAGGACCAGGCATCCAGATGATCGGAAATCCTATAATTATCTTACCAAACTTCTTAAAAAAAAAACATGGCTACCTTCAGATCCAAATCCTATAATTCTTATCTTTCTTCACTCTCTTCCTCAGATAACTCCCTCTGGACCACCGCTAAAAAAATCCTAAAATACCAACCCACCTCCCATCCTCTCCGACGTGCAGATGGTTCATGGGCGGCTTCTGACGAGAACAAATCCGAAGAATTTGCCCAGCACCTTTCCCGCATATTTGTTCCCCATCCTGAATCCAATCCCACCCACACAACAACGGTTCATGAATTTCTTGATTCGCCTATTCCTCTTTCCTTACCTCCTAAAGCAATAAACCCCTCTGAGGTCAAATACCTTATACAAAAATTAAAACCCCGTAAATCCCCTGGATATGATCTCCTTAGTTCACAAATCCTCAGGCAACTTCCTCATAAAGCAGTCATATTCCTCACCTACCTATACAATTGTATTCTGCGGACAACCTATTTCCCTTTGCTATGGAAACACTCCACTATTATCCTTTTCCTCAAAAACCGGGTAAATCTCCCAACAACCCTTTATCATATAGACCTATTAGTCTCCTCCCAATCCTTTCAAAAATTTTTGAAAGGCTCCTTCTTAAACGTATCCTACCCATCCTTGAATCGCAAAATATTCCTTCTCACCAGTTTGGGTTCCGCACTAGCCATTCCACTGTCCAACAAGGCCTCAGAGTTGTTGATCACATATCCTCAGCACTTGAAAGCAAACAGTATTGCTCCGGCGCATTTCTGGACATAGCGCAAGCTTTCGACCGGGTATGGCATGCCGGTTTGCTTTTCAAACTCAAAACCCATTTACCCCAATCGCTATTCCTAATTCTTAGATCCTATCTCTCTAACCGTTCCTTCCGAGTTCGCTGCGGAATGGAATACTCTAGCTTCTATTCTATAGAGGCTGGTGTTCCACAAGGTAGCGTTCTAGGTCCAGTTTTATATATCCTCTATGCAGCAGATATCCCTACTACTCCTGATACTTTTCTTGCAACATTTGCTGATGACACTGCTATCCTTTCATCCTATACAGATCCTTTAATAGCATCCAATAATCTCCAAACTCACTTATCCCTGATTGAAGACTGGTGCAACAACTGGAGAATCAAAGTAAATGAATCTAAATGCACCAACATAACCTTTACCCTCCGCCGTAAATCCAGTCCTCCTATCTACTTCAATGGTATTCCACTACCTAAAGATGACACAGTTCGGTATCTTGGTTTCTACTTAGACAAAAGACTTACATGGAACCCTCATACACGGCTCAAAAGACAAGAACTTAACAGACGCTTCAGCCAATTGTATAGACTACTAAATAGGACATCCCATCTTTCCATTGAAAACAAAACTTCTCATATACAAAACCATCATCAAACCTATTTGGACTTACGGACTTGAACTATGGGGGACAGCAAAAAAGTCGAATATCAAACGCATTCAATCCTTCCAATCCAAAATCCTCCGAACTATAGTAAATGCTCCTTACTATGTTTCCAACAAAACCCTACATAATGATCTGAATATACCATACGTTCTCGACCTTATACCCCTTAAATTTTCAAAATTCCATCGCAACCTTTCCTCTCACCCTAACCCACTAGCTCAATCATTATCCGCCTCCACCCATCCTGATAACCCCCCTCGCAGACTAAAACGGCAGTGGCCCCGAGATCTTTTGTAAAATTACTTATATTGGAGTTCTGGCAATGGCCAGCTTCTCCACTCATGCCCGGAGTGTTTGTTATAGCGCTCTCACTTAGCCTCCACTGGGTTTTTTTTTCTACACCAGTGACGCAGCTGAGAGAGAAGAGCTGGGATCTCTCTGTACCTGGCTTGTCTCTTCACATGTGGAGGGACGGGTAAATTGTAAATAGAGTATAATTGTATTTTTACCTTTGTTTTGTTGTCTTTTACTTTTTTCTTTTTTTTTTTTTTTTTTTTTTAAATTTTTTTAGTACTTCATTTTGTATATAGTATATTTTTATATTGTTTATGTATAGGCTAGTTTTTTTCTTTTTTCTATTTTTCTTTTCTTACATTCATTATTTACTTCATTTCACTATTATTGTTTGTTTTTTTCATTGTATATAATGTATGAATGTGATCATACGCCATCTATATTACTTATTGCCCACAGTTGTGGCAGATTGTAATAATTACTCAATAAAAGGTTAAAAAAAAAAAATAAATTGTAGCTTGAGAGTTGATTCTTTATTAAAGCCTTTATTTTATGAGTTCATCTGTAATGTATAATTACACAAGTATATTTTAAGAATGAGTTTTAAGTTATATTATTTTCCAAAGAACCTAAAATGTAATCTGGTCCAAGCTGAAAAAGATATGTTGACTTTTTCACATAGCAATGATGTTTTCGTAGTTGTTTGTTGGGAATTAAAATTCTAATATTCCGATTAGAGCAAAAAAGACGAGTTATTGTACAGGATACCAACTTATTGCAGCCAGAGTATGAAAGTCGAGAATCATTCCTTGAATTCGACATTAGATTTAATTAGCATAGTAAGGCAACAGTGAAAGAAAAAAACACCAATAAAACCTAATAATGAATGTTATTCTGGAATATTATCTACGAATGCCTGAATAAAAGTATTATTATTTCATTAACAGGATCTGCATTAGTCATTACAGATATACTTTTCTGTGAAATAACTAACAAGGGTTCAAAGTTTTATTAAATTTAATTTTATGTAGCACTGAATTCTTTGCCCAAAACTTTGAAAAATCACAACAGATAAGTACAGTTTTATGAAGGATTTTTATTTCGTTAAAGTGGGTACAACGGTAAATGTAGAGAATGTTTAAAGTTAGCTATTTTGTAAGTTTCATTTTATTTCAAAAATGATGGTTTAGGTAAAAAACTTTCGAAGTAGCACCAGAAAAATTGGGGTGTAAATATGTTTACAAGTAACCAAACATAGTTTAAAACAGGATAAAACAATCCGAAACGGTAGAGTGTATATTTATCTCAGGACAAAAATTATTCACAGACATCGCAATCATAATGGCTGCTTCAGCCCTGACACGATCTAAGTTCCCACACTTGGGAACATTTTACCCACACCTCACCCTGAAGAGAACTCATCATCACAAAATTGCAAATTGTGATCTCTAACAAGAGATATGTCGAAGTTCCCGGGGAAATGGGTGGCCATATTTACACCAACTCCACCTAGGAAAGATGCCCGCTATACCTAAAAGCGTGCGCGACTATAGGTGTGCTTCAAAAATTAGCTTAAGATATCCACTTTCCAGACATCATTGTGAAACTATTTTAAAATAAACATAAGAACATGAAACTGAAACGATTTCACATATCTCTCAAAAGTTTACAGTCCAGAATGAAGAACAATTGCACAATAACTCAAGCTGCATCCACACTAGTTACAAGAATAGTTCCAACTGCTCACTGCTATCTTATATTAACAAACGGCTCCATGGACAGTCCTCGCCACCAGTCATAACTGTTATATTATATTCATATCTCCCTTAGCCAGTAGGGAGGGGTGCCTGTATTTCCACCTTTGTCCCTTTTTACATCTTTTTATCTATCCTTCGAAAAATCTTCGATGCTCTTTACTTTGTTACAAGCAAAATTATCCACAAAGATCTTGATGTACCACAGGTTTCTGAGTTAGCTCAAATCAGATATCTATCTTTTCATAGCAAACTCCAAAACCATTCAAATTCACTAGTATCTCGAATCGCTTCCCACTCTATTTTATATATGTTATTTGCATGATGTATTTTTATTTTATTTTTTTGTGAAAATTGCTGAGAAAAAACTTGATAGCATGAGAGACCAATTAAAAAAAAAAAAAAAACTTCTTAACTCTAAAACATATATGTATATACAGGGTGTCCTGAATTTAAATGGCAAAACTTCAGGAACTTATAGGGGACCGAAACACTAAGACAAAAAGTCCTTTAGAGATTTGCTCGTTTTTGCTTAGTTTTAGAAAAAATCGCAAAAAAAAAAAAAAAAAAGAAACAAAACAAGTTTTCATTTTTATACTTATTTATTTACATTTTTATTTATGTTATGTTCTTTTTAATGTAAATATTGCTCAAAATGTTGTCCTCTTGCACCAATGCAAGCAATACATCAAGCACTCAATTGATAAATTGCAACTAAACATTGTTCTGATGATATTTGGTGCACTGCATCTATGATTCGGTCTCTTAATTGCTCTCTTGAGTTGATTGACACCGAATAAACTTTCTGCTTCAAGGTTGATACCATTCAATCTTCCAGGTAAAAAATATGGTCCCATCAGTAATCCATTCCAAATTCCAAGCCATAGCAAATTCATGCTGAAACCTATTCTCTCTAATAGCTCTGGGATTTTCAAGTAGTAACTTTATCGGTCCATATAATTTTTATTGGATATAAATTATCATCGCGAATTTTGTCAGGAAACCAGTTACTAAAATTCAATCTTTTGGCATAATCTTGAGATAATAAATTCTGGACTTTTTGAAGATGGTATGGGTAGCGATTATCACGTTTCAAAGTTCGCCATATTGCTTGCCTCGATATTGCTAATGCAGCAGATGCTTTTCGGATGCTAGTCTCAGGATTGTTATCGAAGTGGCGTTGGACACAATTTCTTCTCCGATAATCTGCTCTTGTTGCTGCCTGGAATTGGTCGCCTTCATTACGTATTAAGAATGACCCAGTCTCCCGTAGTCTATTAAAAGTTAACGAAAAAACTCGTCGATTAGGCACTCTTCTTCTATTTGGAAATCGGCGCGCATACTCCTGCACCGCTTCTAAAGCATTACCGTTACAGAAACCAAACACAAAAATCGTATCAGCGTATTCAACATTAGAATAGGTATGCGGCATTATGGCTGATGCTATTCACACAAAAATATCTGAGTAACTGACTGAAGACTGATTTAGGAATTATAATCCTAGAAGGAAGCCAAAATGTAAACAAATAAAAGAATGTAAAGGATAACATTCAGTGTTTACATATCTCACTGCCTAGCCCGACGAACATTGAAAGGTGATAATCGCTACCTATAGCATTTTTGTTATGTTTCTTTTTTTGCGATTTTCTCTAAAACTAAGCAAAAACGAGCAAATCTCTAAAGGACTTTTTGTTAGTTTTTCGGTCCCCTATAAGTTCCTAAAGTTTTGCCATTTAAATTTTGGACACCCTGTATATTATATAGATTCCCTGAAATATATTGTATATTTTTTTGGGAGGGGTATCAGTTTTAACAAATAAACCCTACATAGGGTTATTTTTTTCAATTCTTTCTTTTATATGAAGATTAACTGAACTATATTTTTTAACCTCTGAACAAAGGCTACACGTAAACAAAATACACACAATGCGAATTATTTTGGCCAGCATTGTTACACTGTTTTCCTTTATGATTCTATATTTTTTTTTTAATTTCAAGCAGATAGTGGCTCGTTAACCACAATTCGGCGATAAAGCTGCTAAGTGCTTCAGGTCCTAAGGATATTTTAATCACCTAATATAAGGAGAAGATTTATGCCGAAAAAATATTACCCATAAAACATTACGGCCAATATCCCACGTACTTTGTGGGCATATAGTTAAAAAAAAGACTTCTAAATCATGGATATAATTTTAGAAACCTGTGAAGTGCGTAATAATTTATTACATAATACTTATTATATCATACATATTAGATGTTCTCGTCGCCTTCAGTTATCGCTACGTCTTGGCTGGACATGAATTATATATAGCAGGTTGTCCTGAGTGCACGTCACTTATGAGCTGAGTCAAGATTGTCAGTTATGATCTGTGATAATGATAGTCTGATTGATAATATAATCATTATTTGTATCTGCCTTTTTACTAATTATATCAACAACAATACTATAAATGATACGTAAATAGTTCATTAACGTGATTCCTAAACTAGGGGTAACTTTTGTATTGACAAACTATGAACCGTAATAGTTTTATATCTATATTTATATACTATAATATAAAAGGACAATTGATTTTGCATGTTCAGCCAATCTGAACCGAATTGTAACCACACCATCTCCATAGTTCAAGAAACGTTAAGGCAATAATAAAGTTTAAGGATGTTCAATTATATTGCCATAAAATATATGGGTGCGCGGTAAAGTGCAATGCATTATGGGTACTCGATGCAATGTTTCATTAATAATAAATAATAAGACGGCGTGATGAAAATGGTCCGGTACTTCTTTGAAGTCTGGAATACGAGTGTTAAGCCATAAAACCCTTCAAAGGGGATCTGGGCCAGGTAACATTAGGCCAAACCTTCGGAATGGCGTCGCGGGGTACCTGAATTTACTTGAGACAAAGAACGTTGTGACAAAGAGATGAAAAATTTAAATAAAGAAATCTAAAAAATAAAGAGAATTGAAAGTGTGTATATATGATGGTCCTGAAAACGAAGAAGGGTAGTTTTGGTTGAAAAGTTTGATTGACGGAGAGTTTGATGGAGGAGTCTTTTGGAGACAGAGGGGAGAGGCCGTTTGATACACAGCTGAGGATGAGACACCGAGAGGCAATCGAGGAAGAGTTCCCTTGATGGAAGATGGAACCTGATCAAGACAACCTAAAGCACCCGCCTTACACCGTAACTCTGTAAGATAAGTAGCCATATCATTAGCTGGTAATAATTGTAACTTTGTAAATTGTGTGCTGACCCTCACATAGATTTGCTTGTAAATTAATCTTGATCTTTAAACATCTAAAATAGTTATATTAAATAAAGTATGTCCAATAATCATTATTATTATTCAATTTCCTGAATGCCACTTACTAACAATGAATTGGTTTGCATGTATTGGGTTAAAATCCAATAAAAGTAATCAATAAAATATTAATAAATGGGGATCTATTCAGATAGTAACACAGTATTTCTAAAAACCACAAGAGCAACATAGCAGAAGTTTGGTAACCGACCGATAGGTTAACCCTCCGAGGCGTCTGAAAAGAAGACGGCCTAGAGACCTTCTAGTGTAAATTTTTTTTTTTTGAGGGCTACTGGTGAGTAGTTCTTTTCAAGTTTCGCATGTTATTGTAATCATAATCAACTCATTTACTAGATGTATATATTTTGTACAGTTGTAAATTTCAATAAATGGATATAAAAAACTAAAAAAAATATTAGAAGGTAAACAGAAGGTTATATTACTGTGAACAGGGATTTAGAGTTTCTCCGTAAATGAAGGAGAACAACCTTTCCCCTCGAAAAGTAGCGACTAAAACACCGAAATTAATCGAAAGAAGTTTAGAATCGATAAAAGGTATTCTGGACGCGCGTAGGGTTTGGTGGCTGGCTTGCCGGCAGTTACAAATACTTTTGTCGGACAAGAAATATGATAACAAACCTGACAATGAGAGCCAATCGGCGGTTTTCGAGTAGTGATTGTTTAGGAACCGTCACTTGTAACAAGTGAGTCTTTATTTCAGGGCTGCCACTACACAAGACACCTGTCAAACCTCCCAAAAAATTCTATTTTTCTTACGATAAAAACTCTTTTATTTTGACAATGACAATGGCATAAAGTATACAAAGATACAAGAACAATACATTCTGAGAAGTCACTAGTAATTATTAATAGAAATAAACAAATATTCTTGAAAACTCTTATGATACGGATCCCTGAATAAACGTGATATATAACATTTTTTTTTTTTTTTATTAATTGCTTTAAAGTACAAACTTTATCACACTTCAATTAGCCAATAATATTTACATTTTACTATTTTAAAAAAATACATAATAATAAATAAACAATAATTACTAATATAAGAACAATTTAACATGTTATAATAATTTATACTAACAAAAGAGCATTTCTATATATTATAATAATTAATAAGAACAAAAGATTTTTTTCTTTTATAACGTTTTATACAAAAAAAAAAAAAAAAAAAAAAAAAAAAAAATAAAATTATATTAAAATCAATTCCTGATGCCGTGATTTTTTGTAAATCCATGAATCTAATCGATTTTTTATTTTTTCTCTTTTTTTGAAATAAGCAATTATTTTTTGAAGCATTTAAAATAAATTGAAAATCTTTTCTGCGCCCAAGTCAAAAAATATTTCATCATTCAAATATTTTTTCGGCTGTAATCGTGTCTTTAAAACTCCAATAGCAGGTGTTTCAAGCTATCTGAGATGTATAAGTTGCAATTTTCACATTTTTTCATTTAATTTAATTATTAAGCTATTATTAAAAATAAATAGTTTTGTGTATACTTGGTATTTATAATCATAGTAATATTGTTATTGATTAGATTTATTATTCAGCAGTATAAATAAACAATATCTTTTAATCTATGTTTTTTCCACTAGTTCTGTGTTTTTTTTTCCATTCTTCAGAACCAATGTCACATTCAATGTTTCCTTATATTAGTACATTAGGAAATTTCTGTGCTTCCAAGTAATGCAGTCAATGTAATATATTCATAACAATACAAAAACAATATGTGAGATGTTTGAAGGAGGTTTTTAAATCGGTCCGAAAAATGACTTCGTTTTGGCTGAGTTCTTGAATCCGGGAATACCTTGACCGAGTGCCAGCTCAGGCACTTAAATGCTTCTTTGATACTTTATAAACAATTTATTTTGAACAGCCATGCCAAATTGTATATCTGTAAAATTATTTGTTACAAATCAGATATTTTTAATCTTAATTTATTTTTTAAATAAATACGGTACAGTCCTGGTTATTGCTGTTTTTGTAATAATTCATTATTGTATCAAACAGAATAGAAAAAATTACCCTTAATCTTAGATAGGAACAAAGACGCAACTGTTAAAAAAGAAATTTTACAGAAGAACAAAAAAAACGAAATGAAATACTTTCAACCAGCATCATAAGTAGAAGGAATATTCATATAAATTGTGGATTGTTCAGACTACAATTCTGACGTTTTAATTTTAGTACAATTTTCTACCGAATTTCGTACTTGCGTCGTTATTCCACCGTATAAGCAATATATTCTTTTATTAGGAGCAATCATCTATCAAAATTATTGTCTTACTCGATAGACTCAACTTCTCTGAATTAGACCTACGTAATGGCAGAAAGTAAGGAAATGGCGGTAAGATTTTTATCAAAAGAATCATATAATGCTGATCCTTCGTATCCTTATTCACACCTGTTAATTACCATTAGACAACCAGTGAATATGTTGTGAGAAAGAAAAAGGCATGAGGGGGAGCAGAACCCAGCGGGACCTTAAGTCTTTATTTTTATTTTATTTTTTTAATGCCATATAACCTTAGTTGCGCCAAATTTAATCATAGCTAAAAAATAATCAAAAATTAAATAATTACTATTTGACAACTAATTTCCTGGAACCAATCACATAATTTAATAATGATTAAATCATTCAGTCATTTTTTAGTGAACTAATAATAAATTTACTAATTTTAAAATTAAGGTATTTTTTTTTAAATAACAAATTTTATCACTAATTTAACTGTAGAATATCATATAAATATGAACATTTAACATTTAAATCTATAAATGTTTAAATTTAAACATTTATAGATTTATAAGGTTTCCTTTGAGATAATTATTGAATTCAATTATCACTTATACAAGTATACCGCCAATATATTAAGTAACTCAAAAAATATTTCGAGTGACAACGATATTACGAAATTTTTCTTCCAAAATTAATATTTATAGTATAGTATAGAAAATTTATATTTTCTTTTGGTACATTTTTTTCTGGCGATACATTGGAAAGCCAATATATCGTTATTGGAACAATTCGCTATCACTACAAGAAACGTTTGTACAAGAATCGGTATAGTTACCTACAATCGAAGGAAGCTCAATTATTGATACTTCACTTTAGTGTATTTAAAGTGCTTTCTGATTCTAATAATTTTTAAACTTCAATCATAATCCTGTGAATTGTAAACAATTTTAAAATGACTTCATCTATCAATGTTTTGTATAACAGTGACATTAACAATACGGATGAGACTGTTGAATGAGATTTATATTACAAATCAGCTAAATCAAATATGTGCCCATTTGGATTATCTTATCGGAGGCGTTATATTGACTAAGCTTAGAATTGAGTTCCTAATCCAATCAAATACAATTTTTCCATAAATCAAGCCCCTTAATTTTATTACAAATTAATTTGATCTGTTGCAAGTTTATAACTAAGGAATCACTGCAAAGTTTTAAAAATAAATAACACTATTTTAGGTTAAATATAATCACTGTATGTATTTATTTATTCATCTAGCATTGAGAAAAAGCAATATGGCAGTATATTTAACTCTATTATTGCTATGATGTTCATTTTTTTTTTAATATTAATACTTACAACTGTATTTAAAATATACACTAAGTAAATGTGAAGTAAAATAATTACAATGACATTAGAAAGAACCTAGGCCATCTTATTTATAGACGTCTTGGGGGGTTATTGGGAATCAGGTGAGAAACAAGTTGGGAGGTTAGTGGATAGGATATAAGTATGCAGTCCTTCCATAACAAGCTGGAAGATAGGTAATAGTATCCATAGATAACAGGTATCTTGTTTAGGCCAGATCTGGAACATATAGATCGTTATGGGTAAGTTCATTTGTGACATATTAAGGAGCCAAGATGATTTTGGATAAGGATTGATACGATAAGAATTGGGAGGTTTTGTGAAGCCCTAAAGCTCAACTCCATATACCAAAATAGGTCTTATTACTGTAATGTAAATAGGCCTAAGGTACGTATAAAGTTATTTTATTGGCCATTTATTTAAGCTTACAGCTTTAAATAAGCTTTAAATAAGCTTTAAATAAGAATACATAAGATAAATGAAATGATAACGCTATTAATATACTGTCAATATGGTATTCTATATAATACCTTGGAGTATAAAGAAGAATAAAAGGTAATCTGTAATCTGAAATAGAAGCGATTTGAGATACTAGCGAATTTGAATGGTATGGAAATTTATTACCAACTGCCAATATTGATTTAAAAGGGATGAAAGGTGATGATAAGAAAATCCAATTGCCATTTATACAAAACTTTATTATACAGGATCAAATCAGAAATATTTCCAATCCAACATAGATTCATTCCAAAAATAACTAGACAGTATTTTAACATATTCAAATCCACATGTTACAAACTGACTCAAATTTCAATCGATGAGGGATATCAAGAATCGCGTGGAACACAAGTTTAGATACTAGTGGATTTGAGGGGTTATGAAAGGTATCTGGTTTGAGCTTTATCTAATGGAGCCGTAAGATCTTTATGGATATTTGTTGTAGACAAAATAAGGAGTATTGAGGATTTTTCCAAGAATTCTGGATTTAACAATTTGTTACAAGATGAATTGGATGGTTTAGTGGAGCTCCATTATAAACTGTTAGGCGCGGTTAACACTGGAGAAACTAGTTTCTAGAAACGGGTTTCATGGAATGTGTTTCAAAGAAACTATTTCATTGGAACGTGCACCCAGAAGAAACGGGTATCCATCAGTTTTGCTATGGATTCTGACGACGATATGCTTGCGTTATGGTGGCGGCTAAAAAAAAATAAGAAAAAAAAAAGCATAAGTACGGGGTTCACCCGATGATCAGGGATCGGCAACACAGCTGTTTTGTTATAGCTCCGGACTAAGCAGAGATCCTGATAAATTTAAGGATTTTTTTTAGGACGTCGAAGCCACTTTTTGATCGATTACTAGAACTTGAAACCAATAATAACAAAGAAGGATACCAACTGGTTGGTTGAGGTATGATAAGGGTGTTGTTTTTGGCCAAAAAATCAGGAACAAGCATTGATGTGTGAGGTGGTGCATTATCGTGATGCAGAATCCATAATTTTTTTTTCCACAATTCCGATCGTTTGAGCCGTATTGTTTCACGCAAATGTTGCATAACTTCCTTGTATTATTCCTTATTAACCGTACGAAAGTCAAAAATCGAAGAACACACACAAACGTGACTAACCTTTTCAGTTGTCATCAACTACTAATCCAAATTAGCTGATAATGCCAACATATGACTAACACATGTGTAACAACATAACGAGAAAAATTTCGATAGTCGAATGTTGTATTATTGTAATATATTAATAATAATACATTGTATTAATTATTATGGAGTGAATATACACTTGAACTGATGAAATGTGAAACGGAAGCAAGAGGAAACCGATTTAAGGAGTTTCTAGAAAACCGGTTTTTTGAAACCAATGAAACTGGCGTTTCATGAAAGGCTGTGTGCACCAACTTATTTAATCCTATCTTTCTGTGTCAAGCAACTTCGTCTCCATGTTTCTAGAAACCAGTTTCTAGAAGCCGGTGTCTCCAGTATGCATCGCATCTTAAAATTAAAAAGTGTATTTGAATTTTACAAGCCTAATTATCATAAATATTAAAATTCTTGAATTGAGCAAAGTAAGGATGAATCATTAATAAATTCAAATTTATTTTCGAGATTCTAGATTGTTTTAAAGTTTAGGTAAGAGAAACTTCGCCCACATTCACGAAGCCACTCTTGTTTAATTTCTTTCTCAGTACCCGGTGACAGGAATGAATGGTTGATTTGCTGACTGAGAGACTCTCTGCAAGTTATCGAACAGTTGTTCGGAGGTTTCGTTCGACACAATCTCTCTGTTAAAAGTGCTTAAACAACCGTTGAACTGTGTTTAAATAACCTTGTCACGCTTCAACATGCGTTCAACGGTGACAACGTCTTTTAAATGAGACTCCAAAACCTAAAATAAAATAAACAAAATAATCAAATATATAAATAAACTAATGTTTCGAATATCAGTATCCATTTGAGAAAACTGAAACTATACACCAAACACACATATTGTATTTCTATAAACAATAAAACATTAATAATATTTACAAGACAATGAATTAAATAACAAAATAATTATTGAACTCTTTCAAATGAAAACTTAAATTAACCTATTAATTCAAAGTTATGACAATTGTGCCCATTTTAAATTATGAATTACTAAAGAAAAACAAAATATAAATAAAATTCCTGGTCACAGCCGCAACGAGATGTTGATAATCTAGATGGGTGGTTTCAATGAAAACAATTTTCAAGAAGATACGGATAGTGATCATCTTCTTGGAAGGTGGCATTCAAACCTACGAAGAAACAACAGCGTCTTAACAGTGATGCTAACTATCCGCCATCTTATATTGCACTCATTAATTAGCAAGATGGACTATCATATGGCCGTTGCTAGGTAACGACAGCGAAAGTCTATAGCTGCAGCAGCGACCTCACCAATAATCTATTGTGTATTAATTATAAACGGATTGCAAATTAATGCAGTCACCATAAATAAAAAAATACAGCTAATTGTAATGTGGTTAACAGAAATAATCAGTAAAAAATTAATAGTTTAATAACTAAAGAGGTGATTTAATGAATACATGGAATCCGACGTCCATTTCAATCTAATATATATTTAGTATCCGTGTAGCATTGGAGGTCAGTTGTATTTGTTTTCCCTTTCCAGATCTGCTAACAAATCAACTTCTTTTTTTAAAGTTGTATTATCTGATTTATTTTAAGATTACTACTTAATTGTTTGTTTCATAAACCTAGAGGTTTTAATGAAAAAACAATCAAAACTTATTTTCTATTTACATAACCTAATAAAAAAAAATTATATATTTCTGATTAATGTATTTCCAACAAATAACTGATAAAAAGGAAATTATTGTTTGTTTATTTTTGTTGTTGTTTTTTGCAATTATTGACCGGCTCCAGTCAATAGAGCTGTATTAATGATCTAGTGTTTGATGATAAGATTAAACAGTCGGGGTTTTCAAAACGACTTCGATAAACACTTTTGTGAATCAGACCCCATTTTTATTTTCCTCCTAACTTTCGTTTTAACTTTTCAATGCAATATATAAACCTATTTCTAGCAACCTGAAAAGCCTTTCTATATTATCCATGATGAAATAGTTGAGTCTGTATTTCCGTAAATTTTTGAGAACAAAAAATCAGACAAACGTGCTTCATTACTGTAAAGCTTTTAAATCCTCAAAATCATTTATTTGTTACTATAGACTGGTCTTAATAACTATGATCCGATTCAAGCTATATTTTTTAAAGCTTATAAATAAAAACTGACTGTAAGTTACTTCAGGGATCAATGAGATAATTTTTTTTTTTTTATTCTTTCTCTTTTGTATAAAACCTAAAGAGAAGGTATTTATTTTAAAAATTGTGCAGACAAAGTGCACAATAGAAAGAATTTTATATGCTTACAATGTTTCATACAACTATATATGTTTCATTCAAGGAGATTAATATCTAGTTATTATATTAAAAAGGCATAACTCCTTATTTGCTTTATTCATTTACTATATGTTTCGGAGCCTGTCATGTTGCTCCATCTTCAGGTTCTTACACTGTGATATTCTCACTGGTCAGAATACCATATATAGATGACCAGTGAGAATATCACAGTGTAAGAACCTGAAGATGGAGCAACATGACAAGCTCCGAAACATGTAGTAAATGAATAAAGCAAATAAGGAGTTATGCCTTTTTAATATAATAACTAGTTTCATACAACTATTCTTTTTAGTATAAATCAAATTTTTGAAATATTAATTAACTTTAAAAAATTAGAAACAAAACAAAAACTGAATAAAATGAGAATAAACCAAAATAAAATTTAAAAAAATTCCGAATGCCAATTGGTAGAATCACAATTTTTCAATAAGTCTTACTGCAGTTTTATTTAAATCATTGTTGTACCCCAGTAGCTTCTTTTTGTACTTCTGGTTCAAAGCTTCCTGTTGCAGAGGCCATGTACCCCTTTCCATTAGAGAAGCTTAAACTAAATCCTTTCGCTAGTATTCGTACTAGTGACAGTAATTTAAAATGTGCTAAAATGTTTGTGGAGTTAGTCCATCATATTCACAAGCGTCTGAGTTTCGTAAATGAAATCTTTTCAGGTAATGCTTAGTTGGTCCGTGTAATTGAATTAGTTTGTAATGAGTAAATAAGGGTATTTTATAGTTTAGTGGAATTATATTTGGGAAGTATTTTTGTCACTCTTTAGTAGATTGTTGCCAATACCTGTTCCAATCCTCAATCAATTATTTATATACTAATTTAGAATAATTTTATATATTCAGTGCCATTAGGACAAACCAAATTGGCAAAATATACAGGGTGTCCCGAATTTAAATGGCAAAACTTCAGGAACTTATAGGGAACCGAAAAACTAAGACAAAAAGTCCTTTAGAGATTTGCTCGTTTTTGCTTAGTTTTAGAGAAAATCTAAAAAAAAAAAACAAAAAAAAAACAAAAAAAAAAAAACAAGTTTTCCTTTTTATACTTATTTATTTACATTTATATTTATGTTATATTCTTTTTAAGGTAAATATTGCTCAAAATGTTGTCCTCTTGCACCAATGCAATCATTACATCTAGCACTCACTTGATAAATTGCAGCTAAACATTGTTCTGATGATATTTGGTGCACTGCATCTATGATTCGGTCTCTTAATTGCTCTCTCCGTAGGAGGGGTACCTTTTGATCTTGTACTGCAAGAAGATGGGTTTAAATTTAAAATGAAAAGGGAAGGCTCTGTGGGACTACCAAATAATGTCCGGTCTTTGATCGATGCAAATCCAAGGGAATGGATGGAAATTATCGGGGAGTACATGATAGAAGAATGGAACAGGCGGTGGGTGACAACCCCGAAAAGGGGCTACACTTGGAAAATATTTCCCCACTGGTAACGTCTTGAAGCAACTTGGGTCCTCCCGGATTATTGGATCTCACAGGTCCTCACAGGGCACGGGGGATTTCGAGCCAAGTTCCAAAAACATTGTAAGAATATTGACCCGCTTGGGGCAATATGCCGCAAAGGCATGCACTGCCTTTGAGGCACTGAGAGCCAAGCTACAGAGAGAAACAGAGCTCTACGTTCTAACTGAGAGTGATTTCCCTCAACTATTTTCGGCTGAAAACTACCCGTATTACAAAAGTTTTGTGTATGGTTGGAAAACTGAAGTGGGGTAGAGCACTTCAACCTCGGAAGAAGGGGCCACGCCCCAGAAAAACCGCTAGACAAAAATGATGCTGACGATAACCTCATTACCGAATTAAGGTTAAACTGTTAAAACCAGCAGGTTGCTATCCTTGCAAAACCCGTGTAGCCGAGAGGCAAAGAAGGAAAATAAATAAATAAAAATAAAAGATCAGAAAACTATCTTAAAACTTTAAGAATTTTTTCAGAAAAATTAAAGATACAATCCAGTTGGAAACATGGAAACGGTTTCACGGTGCAAGCGACCTGTAAAGGTAAACTGGAGCGTCTGTGCTTCACACCAACTATACAGGCCTAGGCAAAGCGAGGATGTAAAAATGGTATAAAAAATCCATTAAATAAACATATTGTAGAGTGCGTGAAATATGCGATTATTTTTTACCTCAGGGCTTCGTTAGGAGTAGTTAGAAGATAAACATACTTAAAGTCCCCGCCCCTGGAGGGGGGGGGGTGACCTAATGGTAGGGGGAAGAAGTAGAAATGTTTCGAGTTTTAATAACGTATATCTGGAAAATCGTTGAAAGTTCGAAATATGCAATATAGCGAAATATGCTACATATCAAAATTAAAGCTAATTGAATTTCCTATAAATTAGTTTATATACATATGTGTCGAACGTTTAATGGTTTTCGAGATATAGTTTATATTAAAACTCGATATTTTCGAGAAAAAAAATATTTACCTCACTTTTTGTCAAATTTTTCCTTTAATGCTATACAATTTTGATTCTGATTTTTTTTTCTGCGAAACGATTTTGGAAGGCAAATGTTTGACAAAAAGTGAGGTAAAAATTATTAGATTGCGAAAATTATATTTTTTCAATAGCATATATCTCGAAAACGGTTGGAAGTTGGACAAATATGCACCTTTATTACATTTTATAAGAGATTTAATTAGCTTTAATTTTTATTTGAAACATATTTTGTAAGAATCCATTGTTTTGGAGATATAATCAAAAAAACCCAATTATCCCCCTCCACCGTTAAGTCACTCCCCAAGCGCGTGGAATTTTAGTACGTTTATCTCCTAACTAATCCTAACGAAACCCTGAAGTCAAAAATAATCGCATATTTCATGCACTCTACACCCCTCATTGACTGGACTAAACAGGGTGAGTATCTCTTAGTGTATAAAAATAAAAATTGGGTGAAACTAGATCAAAAATGTAGCAAAATGCGGTAGACCTTACCTTTCTATTCCAATATCATATAGTATATAATATCATATAATATCATATAGCAGATATATGATAAAACAAAGACTTTTTTGAGGAAACCACGTTTTTTTCTATAAAAGCTGTAATATCTCCATTTTGCTTAAATATTTTCCAAATTTTGACCACATTTTCGAATTTAGCATTAAACTTTCTATAATAGTTGAGTACCTGTAACCTTGAATTTCACAAACTTGGTATCTAAAGAACAGCTAGATCTTCACCTTATGAGGGAAAGTCACAATGTCTTATGTTACTTCAACGCTCACCGTTTTTTAAAAAAAACTATCCACAAACCGTCAAATCTTACAAAAACTTGCAAATTTAATAAGCTTTTGAATGATATGTTAAACGTAATGATTTTGTTTCGATTTCATGGAGAAATTAACTTTTGAACCCCCCCCCCCTCCAAAAAAAAAAGGGTTCTCATTTGGCATACAAATCAGTTACTTGTGTAAATGAAACATTATGACTATCCCTTAATGAAAATATGAATTTCAAATATAATAAACTCTTCATTGGATTAAAAAGCAAAGAAAAAAATTATTGTTTAATAGAAAATAAAGGAAAACTGTCAATAAAGCGACACCAGATAAGAGGATCTTATGTTATTACATTTATTTATTTATTATTATTATTTAGGATTTTATTTTATTAAGATTTCAATGTAAGGTTTAAAACTCAATGATAATGAACATAGACTTCAATTTTGCGGTTAGCTTCTGATTGCATATTGTGTTGAAGAATATAACTTTTTGAGGTGAATTTTGTAGGAAGATGAGACTGTTTTTACAGGGGAAGGCATTTCTACCTATCCATGTATATGGTTGGTTTATATTTATATAGCTTTCGAATAATGTGGAGGAGCACCATGGTGTTGGAAAATCATATTTTGCCGAACTTAGGTGGAATATCTTGATGAAGTTGTGGTAAGATATTTTGAAGCAAATCTTAGTACTATCATCATTCAATCTGTTGGGCAAACTATGATTTTCGACTACAATACAAACACTATACGACAGCAATACAAAGATGAATAAACTAACGATACTCCACATGGAACGGTAGAAATGCCTTCCCCTGTAAAAACAGTCTCATCTTCCCACAAAATTCACCTCAAAAAGTTATATTCTTCAACACAATATGCAATCAGAAGCTAACCGCAAAATTGAAGTCTATGTTCATTATCATTGAGTTTTAAACCTTACATTGAAATGTTAATAAAATAAAATCCTAAATAATAATAATAAATAAATAAATGTAATAACATAAGATCCTCTTATCTGGTGTCGCTTTATTGACAGTTTTCCTTTATTTTCTATTAAACAATAATTTTTTTCTTTGCTATTTAATCCAATGAAGAGTTTATTATATTTGAAATTCATATTTTCATTAAGGGGTAGTCATAATGTTTTATTTACACAAGTAACTGATTTGTATGCCAAATGAGAACACCATGTTTTTTTTTTTGGAGGGGGGGGGGGTTTTCAAAAGTAAATTTCTCTATGAAATCGAAACAAAATCATTACGTTTAACATATCATTCGATAGCTTATTAAATTTGCAAGTTTTTGTGATATTTGACGTTTTGTGGATATTTTTTCCAAAAATCAGTGAGCGTTGAAGTAATATAAGACATTGTGACTTTCCCAAATAAGGTGAAGATCAAGCTGTTCTTTAAATACCAAGTTTGTGAAATTCAAGGTTACAGGTACTCAACTATTATAGAAAGTTTAATGCTAAATTCGAAAATGTGGTCAAAATTTGGAAAATATTTAAGCAAAATGGAGATATTACAGCTTTTATAGAAAAAAAAAACGTGGTTTCCTCAAAAAAGTCTTTGTTTTATCATATATCTGCTATAGATTGGAATAGAAAGGTAAGGTCTACGGCATTTTGCTACATTTTTGATCTAGTTTCACCCAATTTTTTTTTATACACTAAGAGATACTCACCCTGTATATGTGCCAAAACAAAAAGGTGACAAAGTCATTCTTTCGATGTGGGTTAAGTGATTCTTTGTTGCTAAAATATAGTCATTGACTGTTTGAAAAAGGGTGTAAGTGCCGACCGCCCCGGGCTCTTGTTGGGCTGTCAAGAAATAATCATTTAGTGACTATCGTTTTTTAAAGAAAATATAATTGAATTATTTTTTGTGCTTCTTTTTATTTGTTTATTTTTTATCCATTTATTGAAATTCACAACTGTACAAAGTATAAACTTATAGTAAATTTGTTGATAATGATTACAATATCGAATGAAGTAATGAAGAGATATTGGAGAGAGAGGAAGAGCAAGAAATAAATTGTTGAGCGTGGTCCACAGATGGCCGAACTCGTAAGAAGAAGAAGATTACAATAACATGTCAAAACTTGAAAAGAACTACTCTTCAATAGCACATCAATATAAATTATACGCTAGAAGGTCTCTAGGCCAATCTTTTTTTGAGACGCCTTGGAGTGTTATCGGGTATAAAATGGGAAGCAAATTGAGAGACTAGTGATTTAATGTGGTTATGGAGATTACTATGAAAGAATAGGTATCTGGTTCGGGCTAAATGAACAACATATTGTACATTAAGATCTTTATGGATAAGTTTATTTGTAACAAAGTAAGGAGCATTGAGGATACAAGAAGAATTAGAAGGAGCATTGAGGATACAAGAAGAATTAGAAGGTTTAGTTGAGCCCCAAATCTCAATTTCAGACACTAATAAAAACTGTCATGTAAATGAGTATTTTGTTGTACATACAGAAGGTTTGAACGTTTGTCAAGTAAATGTTGAAGAAGTCGAAAACGAAGAGCAGTTTCCTGTCGTTTTAATACGGTATTAGTGTTTCTTAAAGTATTTTTAAAATTATTATAACTGTACATGAATTGCATTCTTTATATAAAACTTAAAAATGATTTAAAACAAAATGAATGCTTTGTTTTTTAAATTTCTTTGTGTCCCTTTCGATTAAAGCTGTTGATACAGGGAGCTATTGTTTTTGTAAGTCAAGACTAATTTTATAGACTTAAAAAGTTGATTTTTTTTTTTGCTTGTTTAAATATTTATTATTGTTGGAACTTGTATAAAGACGATTTTATTAAAAAAGTTCCACCGGGGCCGAAGGTTGTTCTGAAGTTAAATAGGAATTATCGCTATTCTGTGTTATTGATTACGGCTCAAATTATCGCTGTCAGTCCACATTTTCTATCAGTTGTAATTAAATCATTAAGCCATCAATTTTTTTTAAATTTAGCCTTGGGCTATCTACGCGGCTGTTTATTCAAAGCGATTCATTGCGGTATAGTACCAAGCTCATGATTTAATATTATCGAGATACCTGGCAATCAACATGATGGCCTAAAAGCCCAATAGAAAAAAAAAGAAAAAAAAAAAAAGGCAAATTTGAACGTTCATTAGTGATTACTTAGTAACCAGTGGTAATTTATTAGTTATAGTACATTTCTTACCTTGGGGTGGGCACCAGGATGATATTCCATCTTAGTCGCTGAAATGTCTTTTACAATTATTTGCCTTTGTACCAAATTTATATTTCCTGTTATAATTTTATTTTTTATTTTTTTATTTTAGTTGATCTATTCGATAAAAAATTCAAATTTGTAAATCTTGTTTTTTTTCCTTTGAAATTATTTTTATTTGATCATTTTTTTATTTATTTATTCATAACTACTGTAGCTAGACTTTATTTATATTATATCTAATAATTCTTCTTATGGACATGACGATAGTTCTATTGTTCTAATTCATATATCCTCTATTGTACTATATCTTTCAGTTCAGATCTTCATCCCATTCATAATGGATGAGATCTCGTCTTTCTGACCAATACTACCTCTCCCCCACCACAGCGCTCAACCTCCGTTAAGAATTCTCTTCTTCTTTATATCAGACAAGCTAATTCATTCGCAAATCCCTTACATCTTTTTATATTTATAACATCATCCTAAACCAAAGTGAATACCTCTAATTATCAACTTACTCAATTAGAATAAGATTTCTAACAATATCTACTGTTAAAGGTGTAGATTCTACTTAACAGAAATTCTGTTATTCATATGTTTAACTTATAGCTACCTTCCACTAATACTTTGTACTACAATTAGCGTTGTATTTATTTATTTAATTTCCTCATTATTTCTAGAAATCGGAATGTGTGGTTTGCTTCGATGTAATTTTTTTTATCTCGGTACCAATTTGTTGTCGTTTAATCCATCTATTATTCTCTCTCTCTCTCTCTCTCTCTCTCTCTCTCTCTCTCTCTCTCTCTCTCTCTCTCTCTCTCTCTCTCTCTCTCTCTCTCTCTCTCTCTCTCTCTCTCTCTCTCTCTCTCTCTCTCTCTCTCTCTCTCTCTCTCTCTCTCTCTCTCTCTCTCTCTCTCTCGACAGAATAAGTCGATAGGTTACCAGCATACCCTCTGGAACACTTCCTCCTGAAATAAGACATGCTCCTTCCTTAAGCTCATTTAATACACTCTTTTAATACACAATTTTCATTTTATAGGTTAAAATATGTATTCATGAGTTGGATGGAAGAGCGCATGATAAGCAGGTGAAGAATATGAATAGGTATAAAAAATAAAGTTATACTTTTCAGGATAAAGGTTTTTAAATGAATAGAAAAGCACCAAGGATGTAAATTGCGGGTGGAAATAAAGGTAAAACCAGCTTAATCCTCAAGAGTTGATATATATGCAAGGCCAGTCTTAGCCCCATCTGCACCTCGGAGAGTAACCTGTTCATGAGAACCTTCCCTACCATCCTAATCCTCTGGCCGAGTTTCATTTTAACTCTTCTCATTTCTGTGAATTCTTCGAAGTCGGCTAAGAACCCATGAAATTTCGTTGATAGGAACATTCAAGTCCTGATCAGATTCTTAACCTAATGATGCTGATTTAATTGTAGTAAAGAATATATTTGCAGAAGAGTTCTTCAACTCAACTAAAGTTGGTAATTTCATCAGTCATATCATATTAAGTTCGGAAAACATTTGTTTTAGAAGTAGGTATCAACGAAAGTGAATATGAACAGTTAACAGAAACTTATGTGAAGATTTTTGTCTAATACCCGCTAGTTACTTTTACAATTAGTAACAGTTACTTTTAGCTCTTGGGTGATTCCTAAACTAGGGAGCAACTTTCGGGCTGAAAAGTTCTATGGTTGAATATAATTTTTAAAATGTTTTTTGTTCTTCAGCTGTCAACAAAAGTTTAATTCAAAAGAAATTCAAATGAAAAAATAAAATGAAATTACCTCATGGAAAAGATAAACTCCTTGAGATGACAATTTTTATCATTTTTTATAGCCACAACGATGACGTGTTGGTAATGAACATGACAATATTTTGTATTATATGTCATGATCTGTTTATTTTATGCTATATATGTTTTTTTCAACTAAGGAATGTAATAAAATATGACAATGAGCATTTATGGTACTGAAACCATCAGGGGGGGGGGAGCTTTTAAAATCAGAAAGGTGGTATTAATTAAGAGAAACCAGAAAATTAATGTGAAAAATAAACTTAAATGTCATTGTGATGAAGTTATTTAGTACTACCTATGACAATGAGACTTTTTTTAAAATAGGTTGATTTATTGATATTAAAATTAAGCGTAATTTTATGGTATAGGGAGAAAATAAAAGTATATTTAAAAAAAAATAGTCTTGTAAGGCAAGAAATATGATTACAAACGAACCTGACAATGAAAAACAATTAAAGCTAAACAGTTATCATACGTTTCTCGGAGGGTTTCAAGTTGTGGCTTTATCAAGGTGGGAGGGTCACTACCCACTGGTATAGGGTATCAAGTTGGGAGACTAGTGGATTGCAGTGGTTATGGAGCTTACTATGAAAGGATAGGTATCTGGTCTGGGCTAAATCAGTAACATTGGGAACATTAAGGTCTTTATGAATATGTTTATTGGTCACAAAGTATGGTTGGAGATAATCCGAGAGTACACGATAGAAGAATGGAACAGGCGGTAGGTAACAACCCCGAAAGGGGCTACTCTTCGAAAATATTTCCCCACTGTTAGGTCACGTTTTCAAGCAACTTGGGTACTCCCGGATTACTGGATCTCACAGTTTCTCACAGGGCACGGGGGCTTTCGAGCCAAGCTCCAGAAACATGGTAAAAATATTGACCCGCTATGTCCCAGCTGTGGTATACCGGAGACCGCTGAACATGAGGTAATTTCATGCACTGCCTTTGAGGCATTGAGAGCCAAGCTACCGAGAGAAACAGGGCTGTACGTTCTAACAGAGAGTGATTTCCCTCAACTAGTATCAGCTGAAAACTACCCGTATTACAAAAGTTTTGTGTATGGTTGGAAATCTGAAGTGGGGGTAGAGCACTTCAACCTAGGAAGAAGGGGCCACGCCCCAGAAAGAACCCAGGACAGGTTCTTCTGATGAACACACATGTGTCATCAGCGTAAGTGGTGAGGACAGTGGTAGGTCAGCTGTATACACGATGTAGAGGATGGGACCTAGGATACTACCTTGAGGAACTCCGGCAGATTGGGTAAAGAGGGAAGAATAGGAAAATTTGTGGTTTACTTTGAATGTTCTGTCAGTGAGATAGGATCGAATAATAAGGAAATATGTAGAAGGTAGGAATTGACGGAGCTTATGCAGCAGTCCCGGATACCAGACTCGGTCAAACGCTTGTTCTACATCAAGAAAGGCTCCCGTGCAGTACATTCCGCGCTCCAATGCAGAGGAGACAACGTCCACCATACGATGACATTGCTGGATTGTTGAGTGTGATGTTCGGAATCCAAACTGGTGATCTGGGATTACGTGATGGGATTCGAGGATAGGATACAAACGTTTTAAAATAAGTTTTTATAGAATTTTACCCATGATTGGTAAGAGAGAAATAGGACCTTATGAGGATGAGAGCTCAGGTGGCTTTTAGGGTTTAGATATCATTTTAATGTAATCATTAAGCCATCTATATTACTTATTGCCCACATTTGTGGCAGATTGTAATAATTACTCAATAAAATAAAAAAATAAAAAAAAATAATAAAAGATATCATTTTAACAATTGATTATTTCCAGGAGTCAGGGTAATATGTGGTGCGGAGTACAGAATTATATATGTATGATAGGAATTAAAATAAAAACTGAACGCATTTGAACACTCTTAAGATATATCTGAATAAAAATGATCGCTTTTTGATTGTGTGATTAAAAAAAAAAAAAAAAAAAATTGACTGAGATTGAATACATGCAGTCGCAGTTTGAATATTTTTTCAGTTGTTGGAGTTGGATTCTACCTACCAGGACTCTACGATAACACGAAAATTAAAGTGTGAACAATGAGTTCATTATGTACGTCCCTGTTTATCATTTACTTGAATTCGCTTCTTGTTTAGGAATCGCACACATATGATTTTTATGATGAAAATGATTTTTCGAAATTTTTAGATATAAAAAAAAAACCTATTTCTACTGTTTTACCAGTCAATCACTATCACCGAAAGTACATTTTCGTATAGTTGCACCCGTTATCAGCTAATTACCCCCAGATCCTGAGGTACACCCCCGCGTGGCGACACTGCGCCTGCCCCGGGACCTTAAGCCCCAACTCCCGGCTCAGCGGTTCCATTTCCACCCCGACCGTCGACCATGAGGTAAGCCACTCTCACACGACACCTCTAGCGATCTTCGCCGTAATAGACATGCACCTTAATACATGACACTATATTATTTTATATTTTATTATTAAATATTTCAGATTTTTTAAAAAGAGTTTTAGTTGTTAGATTTTTATTTTTAAATTAAAAAAAAACTATTGAAATTAAAAAAAAAAAAAAAAAAAAAAAAAAAAAAAAAAAATTGGAAATATATATATCTACAAAATAGTAGCAAATAATGTAAAAAAAAAAAAAGAGTAAACCTTATTTATTATTATTTTTTTTTTTTATTTCAAAATTACATTACAGGTATATTTTTCAATCATGAAGGTAGTTCGAATTTCATATGTCTGTTTAGAAGACACAAACTAAATTTTTTGTATTCCTAACTAAATTAAAAAAAAAATATTTTTAGTTACTGAATGTTCTATAATAGTTCAAAGTTTTATAATTTTCCACAGAGAACATGAGTATACAACCTGTTATTATCCAATTTTTTTATAGTAGGGCTTTTAATGATCTATTTATAGAATCATTGAAAAATTATGTTCCTAAAAAAAAAAAAAAAAAAATAGTTTTCCATTTACAATATATTTTTTAATTCAATGTTACTGGAAGATGATCCAAAGAACATAACAAAAATAATCCAACATTATTATATATTCATAAGACTATACATTTTTAGGACTAAAAAAAAATTCAGTCCTTGTATTTATTTTTTAATTTTACTGGATTGCTAATTTTGGTCTGATATTATTTCTCCAGCGAATCAAATTTAGGCTTCCGAAAAACCATGAAAATCCACTGTTTTGAAATTGTTATGCATTTTTCGTTTTAGTAAACCCATAGAATTATTTAAAAATTATATGGAAATTTATAGGTTCCGAATATCAGGTTAATTTGACTTAAAGATGTATAGATAAAGCGTTAAAAATAGCTTTATAAATAGCTTCAATCACGAATAAAAATATAAGGGAAATGCATTATGAAACTACAATAATATTCCTTCGAAGGTCTATTGAACAGAATACAGCTTGAAACTTTTCCTATAAAAAGTCTTGTAGTTTATTCTTTCACCCATTCAAGAGTAAAGATTCCACGCTTCTAATCATCCTAAAATTTTCTTCAAATTATTAGTTGGAAGTAAAATGCACAAATGTTTGAAGCCATTGATGGAAGAAGGTGTTAACTCATTTAAAAAATATATATATTCTTTTTTTTCATTGCCCTTTCTTACCAGCATTTAATGTTTCAGTCCATTAAAATATGAATTGATTGAGTAATTTATCTTAAAAGGTTATGCTTAAATTGCGCATTAAAAGGTGTATCAACTCAAGAGAATGAATTTCGGAAATTGCTATTAATAAATTACATTATGTACAAATAGAAAATAGGATAGAAACAAAACAAAAGAAGATTGGAAGAAAAAAAAATAGAAACAATTTTTTTAAAGAAAGCACAAAGTTCTAAACAGTAACGCGAAAATGCTTCTCCTGGACATTTTAATAACACCTTGTTCCATCAATGACTCCAATTGATATGATTTTTAAATGGGAAAAAAAAAAAAAATACAAATTTATGTCTCAGCTCTAAAATTTACAAATGTAATGAATCTCATCGAAAAATTTTATTTCTTGAAGACCTGAAATTTCCAGTGCTTTAACGTAATTGATAAAGTAATGTCAGCACCAAAGTAGACAAAGCAAAATAATCTTCGATCAAAACCATGTTTTTTGAATTAATGTGCTTTACTTCTAACCTCACGATATATTTAAAATTTTATTTTTATTTATAAGTTTAAAAATTATTCAACTTTCATTTATATCTATTTTTAAATTACTGACGAAAACATACTATCTCATTAATCTACAACAACAATTATTATTTTAAAATGTTTAAATAAATTCGAGATATTTATTATTCCACAATATAGTGAGTCCTATCCCTAAATAAAAATATCCGATGAAATTCATAATTCTCTTCAGAACGCATCATGTGCTTAAACAAGGGTTGAATCATATTCTATTTTATATCTTCAATCAAATCCTAAATTCAGGATTATTTAGAATTTATTTTAAACTTTGAAATGTTCTATTGAAAAGATGAGATAGCATTATGTGCCATTATAACTTATTTTAGTTAGAAAATAAAAAATGTTTACATAAATTCTAAATATCGAACTCTTGAACTACGAGTTGAGGTCCATCGCAAGTTACAAATGTCAGATGAAACTCATTATTCCCCTTTAAATTCATCACGTGTTTAAAAAAATGATTTTGACCGTGTTTGATTTTAGATTTTCAATCAAGAAAAGTAGTAGGGGATTAAGAAAAAAAAATTTACACAGTTGTTAAAAATTTAGGATTATTTAGTATTCATTTCAGGCCCGAAAACTTATATTCTGTTTCTAAGGTAGGCTGGTCAATGCTTTAAATAATAATTTGAAGTAATACGATCGAATCTTAAAATATCTCTTATAATTTAGTTTTATTAGTAATTTTTACTAGGTATTTTGAAAATTAAATTTTAACAATATTTTTAATTTTAATTCGATAAATTAGATTATATATTATCACGGTCGTGCAGGAAAAAAAAACAAAAAAAAAAACTGACGTTGATATTTCTGTTAACTTCACAATACCAAGTTTTATAAAAACAGTTTTTATTTGTTTGTTTAGTGGCTCATGAAATATGACAATCTATTTTTTATATGAGATCCATAATTATAATTAACTGACAGAAAAAATTCCACTTAATTGATTTTTTTAATTTTCTCAGCTAAAAATTTCATTCTTTTAAGATGTTTTCCGTCCTCATATAATTTAACTAGTACATATCAATGAATCGTATTAGGATCGTTACAAATAATAATTAAATAAAAACAAGTACGATTTAAAAAAATACAAGTAATTTTATATTTATAAAATTTTAAGTTAATAAGGTTCATACTGGGTTGGCAAATGAGTCCTTTTTGTTGAATTAATCCCTAAGGTGGATTGTTTACTCTGTTTGTAATATGCAAACGAAAATTTTTACATGTTTACATTAGCTTAATATTGTGATTGCTATTGCTATGTGAACATGGAAAAATTTATCATTCATTATCGGCATATTTTGCTGTATTATTTAAAGAAAGGTAGTTGTAAGCCCACAAAAAAAAAATAAATAAAAAAATGTGCAGTGTTTATGGAGATGATTCCTTAACCGAACGCACTTGTCAAAATTGGTTTGCCAAATTTCGTTCAGGAAATTTTGATATTAATGTCGCTCCACGGTCTGACCGCCCACAAGAAATTGAAACGATCTATTCCCATCAGGACAAATAATTAATATAACTCTATACTGTTCGCAATTAACAGAGTTGGATCAACCAATTAAAAAAAATAAGCGACCAGAACTGGCAAATCGAAAGGTTGTTTTCCACCAAGACAACGCAAGGCCCGACACCTTGTTGTTCACTCGCCGAAAATTATTAAGCTTTGGATGGAACCTTTTGTCTATGCAGAACTCCATCAATGAGAAGCAATTCCAAAATTAACAGCACATAAATAAACACTTGGATCAGTTTTTGAGAATAAGCCCCAGACATCCTATGAGCATGGCATTATGCCATCAGTCGATCGATAGGAACAAGTTATACTAAATAATAATGAATAAATTGTAGATTAAAATATATTGTATGTCTATTATACATAGAGTTATATTCTACCTTCAAAAACCGGACTTATTAGCCAACCCAATATTTGTGTTAAGTACGTCCTATATTCGATGAGGCATAGGTCTGATGTAATTTTGAAGAAAATCTTGAAGGACATGCCCTATCTAATGCTAAACTGTAACAAATAATTTTAATTAATTAATATATTTTGATTTCAATATCAAAATTGAAATAGTCGTCGTACTCTGCTTTATTTATTAGTTAAATGGTTTATTATATAAAAGAAACAAAAATAATATTTACGTTAAAACTAAAATTGACCTGATAATAATTATGCAATTATTAATATCAAAGATTAAATTTTTAGTAATTTAATCCATTTGAATGATTATTTTCTTACAAAAGAATGATCTTTACCGTAAAATACCGTTCGTTATTGTAAAATTATTTATTACAAATTTATTAAAATCACGAATGAAAAAAAAAAAATATTTTGTCATTTTATGGTCTTATTTCCGTAATCCGATAATATATATATATATATATATATATATATATATATATATATATATATATATATATATATATATATATTGATTATATAATTGATATTAGTTTGATATTATAAGCCGCATTTTGTAAAATTATATTCATATACTTGGAGTTTTCAGTTCAAATCTTTCCTCGGAATAGTTAAAAAAAAAAAAAATTAAAATCTATACTCAGTATACTAACGTTGCGTTTTTAGTTATTTTTTAAAATTTAGTTTCAGTATATATATTTTTTTTCTCGAAACGAATTACCTGCATAAACAGAAGGTTTTACTTCGAAAATTTTCGTTTTTCAGGGTATGTAAATGAAAATATTTTTCTGTTTTAAGATCTTCCTAGTTTGTTAGATAAATTTTCATGTTTAATCAATACTTTTTTTTTTTCTTTTTTTGAATGTGTAGTTTATAAACCTGACATTATTCCTGACTTTATTCTTCAACCATTATGTCTTAATGTCAACTACACGATTTTTATAATTTTTAATGAATTACAGTTTGGAACGCAGGAAAACTATGTATAATTAAATTTATTAGAACTATTTCTAATAATACAATCAACTTTTCAGTGATTCATCATTTTGTAACGAAAATTTTAAAGTTCAATTTTAAAAAAATACCCCCATAAATTATTGAATATTGGCTGTTGTAGTATTTTAAGCAATAGCTAGTGTACCAAAAAATTTTAATTCGGTAAGTTATTCAATAAATAGTTGAAAAAGTTATTGAAGAAAGTTAGACACAATTTTTAAATATATTTTGGGATGATCTGAATTTTATCATAGGTGCCTCTGATAGGTGGGGCGTTCAGAAAAAAAAAAAAAGCTAAATAAACTCAAAAACTAAAAACAATATTCTTAGATTCTTGCTTCAACAGGAAAAAAAAATGTTCCAACGGCTCAATCCATATTTTTTTAGATTTATATTTGTATTCATTAAAAATATTTCAGCAAATCAAAACCAAATACAAATAAAAGACCCGTTTCATTTCGGTCCGCAAGGTAAGAATTAATTAAATTAAAATATAAAAAATAAGGACAATATTTAAATAAATATGAAATGTTTTACAGTTCGTACATTTTTTTTTAATTAACAGGAAATTAATAATCATTAATAATTTTTATGAGGGTTGGTACTATTAATAATATTTTTTATATTCTAGGTTGATGTTCCGTCTATAAAATAGTCAAATACCATCGTTTTTATTTCAAAACTATTAAATTGATTTCCGTAAATATTCGCAATACATTTTGTAATAAAAATTAAAAAAAGATTAATTATATTTAAATAACAATTTTATACTAGAGATTAACAATACTCAATATTTACACTATTTATAATAACAAAAACAGTAGCTTTCTCTTCCGAAATTAGTAAATGTAATTCAAAGAAAATCGACATTATAATTTATCATGTAATACAAATATTTTATTTATTTTTTAATTATTTATTGATATTTACAACTGTATCCATATATACAATAAGTAACTTTGAGGAAATTATTACGTCAATAAAGAACTACTCACTGGTAGCACAACATTATAATGTCTTTCGGCCATCTTCTTTTCTTCTTGGAGGATTATCGGGCATTAATTGTGAAGCAAGTTGAGAGACTAGTGGTTTCGATTAGGTACGGAATCAACTATGAAAGGACAGGTGTATAGTTTGGGCCAAATCAGCAACAAACGGAACATAAAGATCTATATAGTGTTTATTTGTGAGATAAAAGCTTTGAAGATTTTACGAATGATTTTGGATTGTAAGGATTGGATGCGAGAAGAATTGGAAACTTTAGTAGAACCCCAAAGCTATACTAGACTCCGTATGTCCAAATTACTGTCAGTTAATTAAGTCATTTGTAATTAATTGTGAGCATTGAAAGCTTGTTTAGTAAATGTTGGAGTAGACAAATGTTATATATGAACTTCTACATCTAATATGGATTGCTAATTGATGGGTAAGATAAAGAATTTATTTATCTATTAGTTAGTAAAATATTCTCAGTGTCACAAGACCAAATTACCTAATCTGTTTTTGTACTCCAGAAACAACCAAAAAACGTGTGAAATCCACGGCATAGTGCGTTATTAGAATGATTGGAAACTCAAACAGAATATTAGATATTATTTTTGCATAGTTAATTATATGAAAATAAAAGCCCTATAAATTGAAATATACTATATTTTATCCGTTGCTTCTAATAATCGAATATCAAATTTATTACTATTTGATAAAAAATAGGTCTTTCCAAAACATTCGTGTGTTTTCTCTACCTAAAGTTGAAAAATAAATATACTATATTTAATGAATATGACTGTCATTAACTGTATTTATAAATTGGTTAATGATGGAGTATAGTTTGCAAAATAAATTAATTAATTGGAATAAAAAAATAAAAACAGTCTATTCATTCATAAATCTGTTAAAACGACTAACGATGTGTTATATAATAAATATATAATCACAAATTAGAATTGAGAATATGATTTTTTTTGTTTCTTGGAAGAGTGAACAAGCAGTAAACACATTAAAATAAAATAAATATGAATTAATTCATAAAAGAAGAAAATATAAAGGATCGATATTTATGAATTCATGAATTATTTATTTTGTTTTTCGTTCTGAAAAGCGTTGAAAGAAAAAAAACATGTCGGATTAACAAATTACGATTTCTAAAAGCCTACGGGAAATTCTTTTCTCTTCCATAAATCGTAAAAAAAAAAAAAACTTGATGCCGCACGTTAGGGATCGTATATTTTGTATTAAAAAAAAAATCAGGAGACGGAAAAATGCTTTTAAAATAATATATGGTGTTATAATTTGATTACTGATATTTTCATTTGGCAGGTTTCTAAGCTTTTATTTCACTCTTTAGGCATTCATTTGAATTAAGAATGTATTTAACTAAATGAGTCAAGAATGTTCATTACTGTTTTTTTGAAATTACATTAATTGAAACATTAAGTAAAATTACAATAAATTAGCTGTTAAAAATTGTTTAGATCTCCTACACCAAAAAAAAAAACCTATACACCATAGTAACTATTTCGGTCTTAATTGTTACAAAGGTATTTTTAGCATGTGCCAGTAGAAATCATTTTCTTTATTGATTCCCAAAATGCGGGTCGGTTCTAAACTACTTTAATTTTTTTTTGGTAATTAAAAAAATCAATGTGCTATTAACTATACAATAAATTTATTCATAAAAATAATCCCCATTATGTGGTACAAGATCCCAAATGCCTTTTTTATTTAAATAATTGATCTTAGCTGATAAAAATCTGATTTAATTCCAACTGAAGGCTTTGCTAGTTTTCAAAACATTTCTGCCGGAGACAATTGTCCCAAGATCTGAAAAGGTAATAATCAGGGGGAATCTGAATGTTCGGGAGAACATGGTGGCTGGGGTACTGTTTCCCATCCCATTTCCATTAATTTATCCCTAGTCAACTCTGGTTATTCGCATCTTAATCCATTTATCCAATTTTTTTCCCCATTTGATGTAGGTACCTATAGGCTGTTGCTGCTTAGCTATTTTCGCAGATGTTTGACGTGGATAAAAATCAATTAATTCTCGAATTTCCTATTCGTAGGTAACACGAGTTCTTCCAGAACGAGAGTACCTTCTCACCGAACACGGAGCATACTTTTCGAGCGGTCTAAGTTAAGCCAAGCTTAATTTCATATAGTAAAATTGAACGAACTTGAATTTTTTAACACTCACCATCTATACTATTATACAGGGTGTCCCGAATTTAAATGGCAAAACTTCAGGAACTTATAGGGGACCGAAAAACTAAGACAAAAAGTCGTTTAGAGATTTACTCGTTTTTGCTTAGTTTTAGAGAAAATCGCAAAAAAAGAAATAAAACAAGTTTTCAATTTTATACTTATTTATTTACATTTATATTTATGTTATGTTCTTTTTAATGTAAATATTGCTCAAAATGTTGTCCTCTTGCACCAATGCAAGCATTACATCTAGCACTCACTTGATAAGTTGCAGCTAAACATTGTTCTGATGATATTTGGTGCACTGCATCTATGATTCGGTCTCTTAATTGCTCTCTTGAGTTGATTGATGCCGAATAAACTTTCTGCTTCAATGTTCCCCATACGAAGAAATCCATGGGTGTCATATCAGGTGATCTGGGTCGCCAAGGTACTACTCCTCCACGTCCAATCCATCGTTGTGGATAATTTATATCCAGCCAAGCTCGAGCAACTCTGCTATAATGAGCTGGACATCCATCGAGTTGGAACCACATTTCAATCCGCTGCTGTAAGGGTATGTCATCTAAATAATTAGAAAAGTCGTTCTCCAAAAAATGTGTAAATGTGATACCTTTCAATCTACCAGGTAAAAAATATGACCCTACCAGTAATCCGTTCCAAATTCCAAGCTAAATGTTAATAGCAAATTCATGCTGAAACCTATTCTCTCTAATAGCTCTGGGATTTTCAAGAGCCCATACATGATAATTTCTTTGATTAACAATTCCTCCTCTTGTAAAGGTAGCTTCATCGGTGCATATAATTTTTAATGGAAGAATCAATATTCTTGATAATAAGTACCAAAAGCTAAAAAGGAGCTGGATGAGAGACCTCCTTAAATAATAAAAAACAAACCTAAAATAAGGTTGAGAGAAGGTCCTGCTGGCTATTGGTTTCCCTTATGTTTTGCATGTCTTATTTATTATTTATTTAGCACATTTTCTGATTGTCTTCAGTACGAAGAAAGTTGTGAGTTTATGATGAAGAAACTTTTAAAAGTCTTAAGACTAAAAATCTTTAAAAAAAGATCACAATTTTTCATCCAGGTTTTGTATTATGATTTCTGTGATTCTTGGCTAATCATGGAGGTATTTTAATATTCTGAGAAAATCTTTTAGCTTCCTTTTAAGTAAAAAAAAAAAAAAAAAAAATGAAAGAAAGACAAAAGACGATTTCATTACCTTCATTCCGTCTATTTTCCAGGCTTGTTCTTTTAAAACATTTAATGAGAAGGAATGTTTTTACGAAATTCTTCTCTCTATACTAGTCCGTACTTTATTACATTTTTTTTTAAAGATTTTTTTTTTTTTATTATATAATATATATATATATATATATATATATATATATATATTTATACAGAAGGGGTTCAGCATAAGGATTCGGGAGTCGATTCCGGGCATTTGCTACAAAATATACCATATTAACTTTAAGATTATACCATATTAACTTTAAGATACTGATATCGATTATTTATTACGAAAACATAGAGATGCAACATCCGAAATTTGAGAAATACTCAGAAATTTAAAATAGTTTTATTATTAGAAAAGTAATTTAAGTACAACTAGCTATTGGTCTTACTCTTTTACTTACAATTTAAGAAACTTAAGATAATTCAATAAAACTTTTTTTAAACAGAATGATAGGTAACTGGTTTGGGCTAAATCACCAACATAGGGAACATTAAAGTCTTTATGGATAGGTTAATTGGTCACAAAGTAAGGAGCATTGAGGATTTTTCGAAGGATTTCGGATTTCAAGGATTGGATACGAGATGAATTCGGTGGTTTAGTGGAGCCCCAAAGCTCAACTCCGTACGTCCAAATAGGTCTAATCACAGTCATGTCAAAGTCATATTTTGTAATTAAAAGGGAGGTTTGATCGTTTGTCAAGTAAATGTTGAAATAGTCTGTAACGACGAGCAGTTTCATTCCTCGTCGCGGCTTCGCTCGCCCTCATAAATAAAGAACTTAGATAATTTTAACTAATAATTTATTGAAGTTCTATTTTATAATCGATAAAATATTTGTATTGAAGCATGCAATTGAGAACAATTTATCAATATTTTCATGCTGTATTTTTTTTTTATCTGGTACTATTGCACTAATTAGGTGGTTGAATTATCTTGGCTGTCACCAATTACTTTTCCAATAATAATGTTATTAGTTTCCTTTGTCAATTTTTTTTTTTTTTTACGTGAAATAACAGCTCGTTCACAAGCCAACGGTATGGTTTATTTAATAAATCTGAAACAACAGAATAAATTTCAAAAACCTAATCATTGTTACATATCTTATATAACATCGTACCTTTGTAATCTCTCTTGAATGGCCCTCGGCACCTATCGGTCGATTTTCAAACTTCACTGCTACCACATATTTATCTTTTTTAAAAATAACAATCTTATTGAAAATGTGTAAATGTTATTGTTTCTTAACCTTCCTTGAACTACTGAGATGGTATATTTAAAATTTGGTACACATTGGTTCAGTAGTTTTCCTGGTTAGTGATCACAAGGGAAAAATGACTTGTCCTTTTATATAAAAGTACTATCATCCGCCGTCGCGGCTTCGCACACTCTCATAAGTACAGAACTCGGATAATTTTAACTTACAAGTGAAGTTTAATTTATTGATAAAAATTTTACTGATTGATAAAAAATTGAGCATTAGTTCTACAATAATATTCCCACACATAACAGTAGTTTTAAACCTGATTAAAATGGCACTGGTTAACTGTTTAAGATAACGTAAAAGTATAGTTAGGCGTCCAATTTTTTATTTTAATTTATGAGTTGATAATCCTCATGGACAGAGACTATTAAAAGTCTTTCAGCTATGAATCAACAAAGAACAAATAATAATAATAATACAAAGTATAATACTTTTATAAAATAGTATATATATAATAGTATATATACATATAGTATATATATACATATATAGTATATATACATATAGTATATATATACATATACACATATGCCCCTCCATGAGTTTACCTGCCGATCATTATTACTTTTATTGATTAAATTATTGTATTCTTAGATTAATTAATTTTTATTATTCTACAAATTAAACAGTTACAATATGCAAAATGTGAGATCCAGAAACTTTGCCTTGGAACGTGATTGCACCAGACATTCCACACGGACACGTACGCCTTGGACAAATGGCGGTTACATTATTCACGTACGAGAGGGGGCTCGTTGTGATGATATCCTCGGGGCAAGAGGGAAGAGTTCCTATAAAAATTACTCTCATTCGTCAGTCCCCATCCTGGAATAGTGTTCAGGATCTAGAACACTCTGTAGCGATCCAAGGGTTTTGAAAAACTAAAAAAAAAAAAAAATAAATGGCAAAAACAAAAACAGTACCTTTTCTAAAGCAGATTTTCGTATTCAAAAATTATAACAATTAAATATAAAAATAATATCGTTACAAACAAGGATGATTTTATTATTTAAGTTGTGTATCTGTAGCTTATTCATAATAATAGGAGTAAATACTCAAAAATCATAACTGTAACTTTAAGTGATACAGTCATGATTGATGGAGACGTGCTGATGAAGAAGTGCAAATTAATGAGCACACATTCAGGAGCTGCAGAACGTTTAGGTCTCTAATAACAGAAAAATTGACGTGAAATCGGAGATCAAAGCCAGAATAGCTTGTAAAGTGCATGGAATATGCGATAATTTTTGACTTCATAGCTTTGTTTGGAATAGTTAGAAGGTAAACATACTAAAACCCCCCGCCCCTGGGGCCCAGGGGCGGGGGTGAGCTAACGGTGGGGGAAGGGAGAAGTTCCATTTTTTCGGTCTTTCAATAATATCTCGAAAACAGTTGACTCTAAAAAAATAAGTTTCAAATAAACTTAAAATTTAAAAGCTAATTAAATTTCCAATAAAGTTGGCAGTATTTAAATTTGTCGTAATTCTAACCGCTTACGAGATATACGTTATTAAAAATAGGTGATTTTCGGCAAAAAACAAATGTTACCTCACTTTTTGTCAAAATTTTGCTTCTATTACGTTCCACAATCGTTTCTTAGAAAAAACGTCAAAATTAAAATTGTAGAGCAATAAATTTACTTTAATTTCACATATGCGTTTCTGGTATTTGCTTCAAATGTTTAACATAAAGTGTGGTAAAATAATTTTTATTTATAAAATTGTCGATTTTTAATAACGTATATCTCGAAAACCGTTGAAATTTCTACGAATATGTATATAATTAATTTTATAGGAAATTTAATGAGCTTTAATTTTGATCGTCTACATATTTTTCTAGAGTCCACCGTTTTCGAGATATAATCGAAAAACAAAATTGGGACCTTCTTCCGTCCCCCCACCGTTAGCTCACCCCCAGGGGCTCGGGACTTTTAATATGTTTACGTTCCAACTATTCCTAACGAAGCTATGAAGTCAAAAATTATCGCATATTTCATGCACTCTACACCCCTCATTTCGGCACTCATTGATTGGACTATAAGTAAAATTGTGAGATCTCGAGAAGTGTCTCGATCTGCCAAAATCACTGTCTAAAAAACTGTAGCAAGGCCGGTTGTAACTTATGAAAAGCTAGACTGGCTAAATTAAAATATGATGAACGGTAGGCCGAGAGGAAAAAGATTAAGAGGGAGACCAAGGGTGAGCTGGCTGGACAACGTCCAGGATGACCTGAGAAGACTGGGAGTGAATGGTTGTAAGAGGAAGGTGGAAGATAGACAAGGTGTCACAGAATAAAGATTATTTTTTATTCATTCATTAATTTTTTTTTCATATAATTTCGGAAATTGCTTAAAAAACGAAATGAGTATATTTAAAGAGGCAAGTAATAATTTCGATTAGAACTTTAATTTATAAATAATAATAAATCACTACTAAATTGTAAAATAAACATTAAAATTGTATTATAATGATTTAGAGTTCATTTAGCTTTTGTTTCATTAAACAGTTTCATTATGAATAGGCATCAATCAATAAGATATTTCCTAATGCATAGAGATATCCTATCTCGTTCTACACTGCTGCTCTTATCAAAGATTATAAGATAGCACTAATTTTCAATATTGATGATGACGATGAAGTCGAAGTAATAGTAATTTTTAGGTTATTATTATAGCATTGAATTGTTTTATGAGAGTATTTAATTAGATCTTTCAATTTTTTTCTTACTTTTACAGTAAGTTAATCTCACTGATGAATGATATTTCCAATACTGAGAGTATATAATTTAAGCTGTGTGTTATAATGTGTTAAATGGCTAAATAAGAGTTATATAAAGTCGGTTGTTCAGGAAGGATCAGTAAAATAATATTCAATATCTGAGATTTACAAAAATGTTTTGTCAATATAAATATTAAAAATTTTCAAAATGTTACTAAAAATATGTTTTTCTAATCTCAACACATTGCTAATTTTTTTTTTTTAATAGTCCTTCTCGACGGATTAGTTTTTATATAATATTTTAGTGGAATACAGTTTTTTGATCTACAAAATGAATAATGAAAAAAAAAGAAGATCTTTGTGAATAATATTAACAATACTGGCAAAATTTATATGGGTGGTTTTAATATTTCGGGACAATTCCAATAAAAATAAATGTTCACTACATAAAACATGTAAAATGATTTTTTTTTTTTTCACAAATTGTTTCTCTAAGGAGTGTGAAGTAAGTCTGTGAAGTGGACATTCATAATCTGCAATATTTCTAGTTATATTAAATAAATAATAACTATTGAAATCTAGGGAGTGAGTTGGGACCAAGGGAGTGAAAAAAAACACCAATAGGAATGAGGAAAATATCATATTTATTACATTAAAGAAAAGAAAAACGAAATTAACGAGCTATATATATTATAAACTTGGGGTGTATTTACATATTGCATTTTCAGCCTTTTAGGTACGTACAATCATCTACTAATCTTTACTAAACCTTCAAACTAATCTTTAAAAATACTAAAATAATATAAAATTGCATTAAATTTCTATTAACTTTTAAACAATAAAACCTAAATAGATTGTAAATGATAAATACGCTACGAAATAAAGACTATCACAATAGATATTAAATGAAATACGAGTGTGTTAAAAACATAGTTTTGTTTTAAATAATGTTCCTTGAACTTTCATTATTACTAAGTAGGTGGGTATAACGTTTAAACATTGAATAAAAATGTAGACTTTACGTTTAAAAATAAAAATTTAACAAGCAGCAATAATTGAAATCGTTGGTTCCTCTTGGGCTGATGTTGATGGTCCGGCTGTGCTGGATGCCTAGAAATTTCCTACATTTCATGGTATGAGAGGGAGAAATCAAGAAATTTATTTTTTAGAAGCAGATAAACGCTAAAGAAATTTAAATTCAGATATAACACGGTATTCTCACTTCCAAGTATTCAGATTTTACATTTGAATGCCTAGGGAGTGAGTTCTAACCAAAACAACGTTGGTATCACGTTAAACACGTGGCCTATTTGAAAAGTAAAACATGGTATCTATTGGTTTTTCAGTAGAGCTTTAAATTTATCTTGAATCTAAAAAAATGTATCGTATCAATGGGTTCAATACACTTCAATAATCAAAATACACATTCAATGGGTTGATACACCCTAGGGAGTGAGGTTGAATTAAAATACGGCACTTACGCAGTGGAGTCAATGCACCTCCACTTGCCTACCAACGAACTCAGCGTCTTGAAACAGATGGCAGTAGACAGGTCTACCAGAAATAATGTTGCCCAATACAAAACACCCCTCAATTTTTTCTTTTATAGAGCGTTGGAGGGATTTTCAAAAATAACAGGGTGTGAACAAGAGGGTTGTGACACATCTGATAAAGAATAGAAAACAATACACCTTCATATTTTCAAACTAGAAAAAAAAACGTAAGAGAAGGCCTTAAATATTTTCGAAATGCAAAAATTTTTAAGTTGTGACAGCCTAGGGGGTGAGTAAATGCTATACATGAACGTCAATTACTCCGACTATATATGTAGATATCATTATTGTTGGGAGTCCATAATGGTACAATGGGTACTTGACCATGTGAACTAAAATCACAATTTTATGTTCAGTACAATTTTCAAAATACCTCTGTGACTTATATTGTACCGAAATTTTGAAATCACCTTTATTTTTATTTTTATTTGTAGCTAGGGAACACATTTTCATCTCGTGAAGTGGTCAGATTATGCTCTATACTCTTGTGAATAAATTATATATATTTTAAATATTGTAGTTTTCTAAAATTTAAATGGTCAAAATATATTCATTGCCCTTGGCTACAAACCGAAATGCAGTTTTCATCAATTAAAAAAACAAAAACAATTGTAGATAAACAGTTGTTTGAGTAATAATTATACAAGGATTCTTTTAAAATTTCACTTTTATTTTATAATTCGAACTTGTCAAATACAAAAACAAAAATCACGAAACGAGCTGAAATAAAAATAGAAAACAACAAATATGTTAGGCATGATGAGGGAAAGAACACAGTGGTACCCCTACACTGTCTTTGTTTACACACATTTATATAATTAGGTCTCCCATCCAATTCCTTTTCTGGTATTCTCCAGCATGAGAGATGTTGCCTTTCTCTTTATGACTTTGTATGTGTGTCCACTTAATTTATCAAGTAAGCGTATGCAGGGCGTCCGTGTGTGTTCAGTGAATGTTGATTCGCGTGGGTGTGTTTAGTTTTGTAATTTACGTAGAGCTTTTACTATTAGCCATAATATCTTTGATTGAAAAGTTTGAAATCTGTTTATGCGAATTTATTCAGCAGTGCCGTATATTTTTGGAACATAAGTCCACAGAGGTTTTACTAGGTGTGTGTAGATCATTAATATCTGTATTTCTTCTTACTTATACAAAATTATTTTTATTTTGTTTTACCTGTGCATATTGTTATTATTTTTTCATATGTTTGTATTTATATTTACAGTTCTATTTTTCAATTGAAATCAACTTTTTCCTAAACTTACATGTCTCATGTTTTATATATATTATTATCTTAGTCAGAAATTATGGTATCATATATATACTCGTATGTTATTCTTGGGGGGATATTTGTTCCAGATATTTTTTATCCATTTATTGAAATTTACAACGGTATATAAAAAAAAAACATACATCCTGTAAATGAGATTTTAACGAACATAAACCAGTCTCAAACTTATATAAAATACTATTAATCAACTTAAGTATATGCTGATATAATCATAATTTATAATGAAAGAAAAACATACAAAAAAAACTTTCATAGAATAAAAAGAAAAAAAAAAGTATAACATCCCAGTAATAAAATAAACAAAATTGTTAATATTCATTCTTAAATATCTTTATATTTTTATATACAAACATACATACTCATACATACATACACACACATCTAAATACATACACTCACATCTAAATACATACACTCACACATAATATACAAATACATACATGAACAAGTATATTTAAAACAACAATAAATATAATTTATTATTATACTACAATAATAAATGTCTAGTTCTTTTATGTACATACCGTTTTGTACTATTTTTTATTGTGGTTACCAATATTTTTTATAAGTGGGTTTTTATTGTTTTTACACTTATTGAAAAATTGTTTGCATATTTTCTCAATGAATTCATTAATATAAGGTATACACAATTCTTTATGCCTAATTTTAATTTTTGTAAAGTAATCATACAGAAATTCTTAGACATTTGTTTTAGAATATTTGTAATTTTCTGTAGTTAGTTTTTGACATAAAGCTGAATATAGGGCTTGCATACGTAATTATAGGTCTTAAGCAGGCTTTATATATTAATAGTTTATTATCTGTGCTTAGCCTAGAATTCCTATTAAAGTATGGGTATATAGTACACAGAGCCCTGTTTGCTTTATCACACACATAATCAGTGAGTGCAGTAAACGCCAGTCCTTTATCCATTTTAAGTCCTAAATATTTGATCTGTTTAACGAACATAATAACAAGACGATGCTTGTGAAGCAATAACCCAGTAGTAGAATTTCACTAGAAGTTCTTTATGAGAAGATCTCGAGGCCATCTTCTTTTCAGAAGCCTCTGAGGGTTATCAGGGATAGAATGAGAAACAATTTGAGATACTAGTTGATTTGAATAGTTTTGGAGTTTGCTATGAAAGGATAGGTATCTCGTTTGAAGTAAATCAGCAATATAGGGAACATTAAGATCTTTATGGATAAGTTATTTGTTACATAGTGTAATGTATGACAGATGGGACACTGGCTCATGCGCTTGATCATATGGGAGAAAGTGTTTTGTTAGTAAAGAGTAAAAAAAAGGTGTGAAGGAAAAACATAGATACCACTGAGCTAATGGCGGTACATAGTTAGTGTTTGAACAAAAAACGCTACTGTAAGTTTGAAAGAAGTAATGACACTGGAGTGTGTTTGTGCTCTCTCTCTCCCTCTGTACATCTTTATCTGAAGTATGTTAAATAAAACAGTTTTATGTGAATTAATTAGACATAGATATTCAAACCGTTGTAATTAGGATAACCATTAAATAAGATATCATTACAATTAGGTTTTATATTGATATAATATTCACCAGATGTTTAATTTAGATTAATTAATATGTTTTTGTTTTTTTATGTTCATTTCGTTTAACGTCACTTTATGCTGCTATGGCTAATCGGACGATGCTACTGTGGGAGTCCTACATTTTGCCTATCCAGGTATAATTAGGATAGGGATCTTTAACGAGTACCTGACATCGCACAGGCTCGAGACCCCCAATTTACGTCCCTTCCGAAGGACGGCATAGCTAAGGATTTTTTACTCCCTTTAAAAAATCCTAAGGTCATTTGCCGGGCTGCGAACCCCCGAACTTGGGTTTAGTAGGTTGCTATGCTAACCACTACAACTCAGGTGACCCTAATTAATTAATAAAATTATTTGTATACACTCTTTATTCACTGATGGTTATGGTTATGCCAGAGTAATTGTAAATTTCTTATATGTATCTATTATTCGAATAGATATATATACTTTGAGGAGTATTAAAATAATAAGGAACATTAATGATTTGTCAAAGGATTTTCGATTGCAAGGATTGGATAAGAGATGAATTAAATGGTTTAGTGGAGACTCAAAGCTGAACCTTGTATGTCCATGTAAGTCTAATTACTGTTATATAAATGAGTCTTTTGTAATTAATTGAAATAGAGCGCTTGTCTAATAAATGTTGAAGAATAGTAAACTAAATATGATTTAAGATACCACATAGAAAATCAGGGGGGGGGGGGGAGGGGGGAAATACCTTTTATAAATAAATAAACAAAACAATAAATCACATTTCTCATTTTTCTATTCTATTTATAAATTTAGACACATATAAATGTTTTTAATGTTTATAATTCAAAGAACATTAGTTCAATCAGATGTCCGGATTAACAGGATCAACTATAAAATAAGAAGTAAAATAAATGTGATAGGTAGGTACGATCTCTTAAAAAAATTGTTTGCACTTTAATAATTATTTATTTTAAATGTACCTAAGTGGGACTCGATGGCCGAGTGAGTTGAGGTGAGAGTCTCAGTGTGCTCGGTACTAAAGTCGTGGGTTCGAATCTCACCTGGGCGGGTTAAAATTTCCATCCTTCCTTCTTTTTCTTTCTTTTTTTTTTTTTTTTCTGATCCCTCGGAAAACTAAAACAGACAAAACAAAATATTAGTAATCCTATATATACAGGGATAGTAAATAGGAACGATACATTTTCCACCTTTTTTTACTTGGGGTATTGGAAGGAGTATTGAGATTAAGAATTTTTAAAGTTAGTTCGCCTGATTGGTTCGGGATGATGAGTTGATGGGCCTCCACTCGTTGTATAGGAAAAACAAAATAATTAAATTAATAACAAGAAGGAGATAATAAGAAGAGTTAGAAAACAAAAGAAGGAGAAAGTTGTATATAAGAGAGAAGAGAGGAAGATAGAGCAAAGAGAGTGGTCTACATATGTACAGATTTATGAGATGATCAGACCTTCCAGCCCTAATTGGAGTACATAAGGACGTTAAGCCTAAATAAACAAACTAACATCATCAGAAATCAGAAATCTGTTTGGAAGTTTACTTCCTGTAGAATTGAGTAAATATGAATTTTTATAATAAAGTGATTAATGCGATGAAATTAGTAAAATCTATTTGGAAAAAGCCTGTATCGAAATTTTTAGAACCAATAGAAACGCTCTGCTACATTTGGTTCCGAATTTGAATTCCTGAATCGTAAATACAATATTGAGATATTTAACTTAGAGACGTTCATGAAAAAATACATTAATTATGCGAGCAGTGATGTGAACATTTTTAAAACGGTACATGTTTTTGCGGGGGCTAACTCGGATTCAAAGAGTTTAACCGTCCGTCCGTTAATACTCGTAACAATTATTTTATTTTTACTAATGTTATATTATTAATTTATATTTATAGTATTACATTCCGGCTTCAGTCACACTAGAGTCTAATGTGAATTTTTTTTTCTTTCGAATGGGCCAGCATAGGACCACGTGCCAATTTCAATTCTTTCTTCCTTGTTCTTTTCTGTTCTTTCAGTATGCTTTCATCTGTTCACCATGTTTCCTCTTTCTGTCCTCAGACCATTTTGTACCAGTCCTTTTCACTTTCCTGCCTTGGAATCCTTCCATTTTCAATACTTTTTGCCGAAAGTCTTCTCTATTATTCAATTTTTCTATTTTTACATTTTTTTTTTCTAAAAATGTAAATTATTATTAATTATATAATATTATTTTTATTAATTGTGTAGATTATTATTCCCCTATATGGTTCATACATTATATTTTAGGTTACATTGTTATAAAAGCAATATTCAAATAACGTTGTAAATTAATTATTCTCTCCGGTATGTTTACCTTTCATTGCTATTTATTTGTTATTCTGTTTATCCTGTATCTTATTTAACCCTCCAAAAGTCGCAACCCTAGGGCTAACACCATTCCTGATGATTTCATCACTTTCATTTATCTCATTTACATTATTTGATTTTTGAAGGAATACACATTAAGAAAATATAATAAAAATAATATTTATTTATTATAACAACTTTTAACTATTTTTCTGTTATCACGACTTTTTACTATTATTCACTTCACTAATTTTATTTATACAGCTATGACAGGCAATTTTTTAATGTCCTAAACATAAATACATTTTACATTGTTCACAAAAGTATTCAGTAAGCCTTCGTTTTTCACATAATTCACACCATCTTCTTATATGGCCGCGTCCTTCATGACTTACTTCAGGTGGAGCATCCTCTTTTCTATAATATATGAAACATAAACAAACTCTGACCTATAAATGAATTATCGGTAATGCATTCCTCATCACTAGGTACATCATCTTTGTGTTCAGTATCTGAATGCTCAATTCTTTCTCCAACAACGTCTGTTTCACTTTCAGAATCTGTCTCACTTTTCTCAAAATTTTCTATATCACTATTATTCTCCGTATTACATAGAATTATTTTACAAATCATTTCAATATTGTCTGGTTTTTCTAGATTAGTAGTAGCAATGAGCCTAATAGATCTTGTCCCGGTAACAGCGGAATAGAAACTAAATAACTAAAACTCTAGAGAGGATATTGAGGATTTGACGTCACTAATGCATTCGAGGAATGTTAGTTTAAAGGTACTGAGTCGCTTATCTCATTATAAAAATCCTACTCGGAATAATGCGCAAAAAATACCTTGGGTGATCTCTCAGATCGATTGCGACTACTGGAAGGTTAATAAATTCTTTCAGAACAAGAACAATAATTCTCGTATTTGAATAACCTACTTACAATTATATAAAATTATTATTAATATTATTCCAGTGTGACTCATCAGTGACAAAAATTCCAGTACAATACGTAGTGGTTCTTGTATTCATTTGGTGTTTGCACGTAATATCAACTTCACCAGTAAGAACTACTAAATTACCGTTACCTACTTTAGTTATCATAAACCTTTATTAACTATGAAAAATATTTGTACATACTAATGTAAATATATACTTATTCGAAAAACATGTACCCTGTATCCTTATACAGATTTAACGTACCTTAATGTGAAATTTTATAAAAATATTGATTTTTTACTCTTTTCGAGGAGGTTAAAATTTTTTACTCTTTTCGAGGAAGTTGAGATTTCATCAACGATTTCTAACGGCTGCGTTCAACCGATTACAATAGTAATGGCATCACTAGAATCAACATACATTTTGCTTTTTATCCATGTATATAACATTGGGATTACTCCAGATTTTAGTTGACAAAAACTGATGTGAATGAAAAAGTCCGAGGTCTGCTAGAACTTGAGACATCTCAATAATGGAAAATCCTGCGACCTCCGGATTTGAGTTAAACTATACAGTTTTTTGGCTTTTAGATGACCTTAAAATTTGGTTTTAATCGGTGGCGAAATGTGTGAGATAGCACAAATTATTAACATTGTTTCAGAAATCATACAAAATTATAAAGGTAAAAAAAAAAATTATTTTTGATTTCGACAAAATTTAGTTTCTACATGTTACATGATATAATTATATTATTCAGAGGAATCTGAAAATAATATCAGTTTTTAGTTTAAAAATTTCCCTCGCCCATATTATATAAATAAGACGTTTTAAAATGATATTATTATTTTTAATGTTCATATTTTTTTTTTTTTCTCGGCTCCTAATGCTCATTGGCGGCTCTAGTTTTGCACTGTTATAGGTCCCTACTACCCACACAAAAATCGGCATTCAAATCTGTGAGTTACAACTCCAAACGTCCCCTTGTGAGATAATCCGGTGGTCTGGGGTCGTCCCCCATGAGGTAATCCATGTACCTTGAGAAATTCCAGGCGACAATTTTTTTTGATGTATCGACATCAATAATAGATTTTTATGTACCAGTACTGGTGTCGAAAATCGTCACATTTTTGTGTCGATACATAACTAATTATAATATGCAATATAATATTATATTATATTATAACTATAGGCTTCTAACAATAATCGCTCTGGGGGCAATGATTGGAGGATTAATAGTAAATTTAATATTTAATCATGGATCTCTGACGGGTAAGAATTTAATAACTTCACTGGTAATACCATACAGTGTTTGTTAGGTATCAGAGATTCCCTTTACCTAAATTTGGTTTTATTTGAATACGAAATGTATACGAATTTCTCTTGAAGATTCCCTGTATTTAAAGTTTTATGAGAAATAGTGTTACATAAATCAAAACATATCTAAAAATTTCCGTGAATTTGAAACGTACAAACATGTCCATTTTTGTAATAGAATTTTTTTTTAAAACCAAGGTGTCACTATCCAGAATAGAGAATCAATTTTTTGGACTGGTACCGGTATAGCGAATCGAAATATTTTGGAACGAACATATCACTATTTTATATTGATTCAGAATATATATTTATTTGTTTTATAAACTATAAAAATGTTAAGTTTATCTCTGGATTTCAATGGCAGCATCTTCTAGAAAATATTTGGTATTCTTAAGGGCTCGGATGGAATACCAGAGTTCCCCTTCGGGAATATTCCTTTAAGAAAAAGAGACAGAAGGATGGTCCCTAAGGTTCTGTTGGCGATGTTGGCTGTAAGTCAGGTCGTATATTTGATTCGACCCCGACCAACTGTAAATCCTTCTCTTCAACTAATCACAACTCTTAAAGCTCGGAGATTTAAATGCTCTAGAGAGGTTTTAGTACTGTTACCCTCTTTCGTAGGCTTTGTATTTGATGCATAATGCAAACATAATTATTCATATGCATAAACATAATATTCTAAGTCTTGTTACTTAATCATGAATTCAATTTCCGATATAATGTTTTAGTGATGTACAGTTATAATGAAAAATAATATTTTGTATTATTGTGTAACATATAGTCGAGGTACTATCTGCAACGTTCCGACGAATATATTAAACAATGACCAAAATTCCAAAAATTAAAAAGGAAGAGAGAGTGTCCTTTTATAAAACGTTATAATAAATTCAGTTTTTAAATAAGACAATGGTGGACTGTCCTAAGACCAGTTAAAATCCTTAGATTCTAGCTGATCTCAAAATAGTGTCTTTAAGAGTCCTGTGAAAAGGATTAAACGGGAAGAATACAATTTTAAAAATTAAAATATGATTTATTTTTATAGGGGCAAAAACTAATTTGTCGGAAGGAGTGGCCAAGGATGTCCTTCGGCTGTTAAAAATCGTCAGATCCTGGCAGATCTGAAAAAAATATCCTTCAGTGGATTGGGCGTATATAGAATATAAGAGAACAGAAAGAAAACTTTATTCTGGAACAAAGTCCCTTAAGAATAACTTTAAATAACACAAAGTAAGATCATAACTGGCCGAGAGCTATTAAAAATAAAACAATATAAATAAAATTGAATACAAATATGTATGGAAAAAAAAAAGTACAGATTAAAACTAGAAAAAGAAAAAAACTATAAATTAAAAGAGAGTAAAAAATAAATACACAAAATAGAGGTTAATATTTTAAACAAAATTGCAGAAGAGAAAAAAACCAAACAGAAACTTAAAGAAATATAAAAAAAAAAAAGAAAGTCAAAAATTATCATTACAAGAAATTAAAACATTATCATAATCAAACTATAATTAATGCTAATGTTTTATGTCTGACGGTCTTACTAATTATATTAGACGATTACATACATAGTACATACATCCTTATAATTAGAGAGCGTCGGATTGGAGGGAAAGAAGATGGTGAAAGAATAGTGTTTTGAATGTTCCAAGGGAAGAAGCATTGCGGATACAGGGGGGGGGGATTCCAAAGAGTAGAGGATCGGACAAGGAAGGAACGTTAGAATGCAGTACTTCTGTGGGATGGAGTATAGAGATCAGAAAGACGAGATCTTGTATGCAGTGATTTGATAGCAGACTTGAATTTCAGGTTACTGTAAATAAAGGGAGGGTGACGGGTGTTGATGATTTGGAATAGGTAGGTGCCTAGGAAGTATTTTCTGCGGAAGGAGGAGAAAAGCCAATTTAACACATTGTAGAAATGCGAAACATGGGAATGTCTCGAGGTTCCGAAGACAAACCTAATGAAACAATTCATGATGCGTTTTAATCAGTCTTCAAGAACCGTCGAGAGCCCGCCATATATCACGCAACCATAGTCAAATTGAGGGAAGATAAGGGAGGATACTAGAAGTTTGCGTGTGGGTAGGGGAAGGAGGTGACGGGAGCGGTGAAATAGTATATATGTATATATACAATTAACTAAGAATCTTATAGCATACTATACTGCAAAAAACAAATATAGAAATGCAGAAAAATATTTTTAATTAATAAACAGAGCAAGAAAAGTACCTATCGTAAGTAAATATGTGTACTGTTACTATGTTGTTCTTTTTTTCTTTTTTCTTTTTTACTTTATATTTTTATTCACACCTTTCTATTACAATATAAACAATCAATGAATCTGTTGTTTAAAAGAAAATGGCGCTAAAGGCATTAGGGGGAGCTATATTCAGCGGCACTTCCTGTCATGATTTTGATTTTGTTTATTTTCGTTTAGAAGGTCTCTCATTCAGCTTCTTTTAAGCCTTATCTGGGTGTTATATAGAATACCTATTATGGCCATGTCGTTTATAAGTGTATTAGGATGTCCATCGTATTAGGAATCGTTTGTAGTAGTTTCGTATTTGTTCGTTAACTGTAGGCAAGCATAGGTCAGTATGTAAAGTTATTATTCTTACGTTCCAGGGTCCACTCGTAACTGTCCTGAATGTATTTGCTCGGAAGATTTGGAGTTTGTTTGTGTGTTGTTTTTTAGCTATTCCATATATATGTGAAGCGTATGTTGTGGAGTTGAACGTTTGGAGAGGAGTGAATATAAAAGTCTTACTGATAAAAGTATGGTTGACTGGTATGATGAATGGAGAAGAAGATAGTCAGGGATGCAGTCAAAGTAACACCACGTTTAAAAAGGAATTCTTAGGTCTTCTACAGGGCGAACCACACTTGTGAGGAGAAGGACGATGATGGATCAGTCACAACGTAAAAATATTCCAACTTGATGTACTTTTTATTTTTATTAAGCTTATATTTCTTCTTTTACTAGTGTACTAGGCATGATGAAAACCAGAACCAAGTGTTCCCTACTTCTTGCATCATTAATTTTAATTTACAGGTTAAATTTTTTTATTTTTTTTTGCATTTATTGAAATGTAATACTGTACAGAATATATACATCAAAAAAATGTATTGACAACGATTACAAATACATGTTAAACTTGAAAAGAACTGCTCATAATTTCTTAAAACTTCTACACTAGAAGGTCTCTAGGTCATCTTCGTTTCAGACGCCTCGGAGGATTAGCAGGAATGGAATGGGAAGCAAGTTGAGAAACTAACGGATTTGAATGATTATAGAGCTTACCATGATAGGATAGATATCTGGTGTGGGATAAATTAGCAACATATGGAACATTAAGATCTTTATGGATAAGTTTATTGGTGACAAAATAAGGAGCATTGAGATTTTTTCGAAGGATTTTGGATTGGAAGGATTGAATACGAGATGAATCGGATGGTTTGGTGGAGCCTCAAAGCTCAACCCCGTACTTCCAAATAGGTATAATCACAGTCATGTATATGAGTCTTTTGTAATTAATTGGGAGCTTTGAACGTTTGTCTATATAAACTTAATAAAAACTAGGTTGCCTAAAGCATAAGCGCTAATGTTTCACGTATGACCTCACGAAAATTATTTGAGTTTGGCTATGAGTAGGGTCGTGAAATAAATGCATTTACATATTACTTCTAGTTAACTGAGGCGTTTGGAATCAATTTGTGTAATTTTTATTTTGCATATAAACACACATTTTTACATAATATAAACTGTAATTGCATATTTTACTACATATTCGGTATATAAGGGTTTGGTATTTGAAACTTTTTATGTTTCTGAACAGACAAAAAAAAAATAATAAAAAAAACCTGAAAATAGCTGTGGGAACTCCTCCTATTATTTTTTTTCGCCTAATGAATGAGTTAGTGTTCGTCGAGGAGCTGATTCTACCCTTTGCGAGAACTTTAGATTGCTTTTGCTTCACTTGGAATAATATTTCACTTTTATTATTTCCCTTTTCCCTACTATCGTTCCATTAGCCAGTGCCTCACGAAGTTTCTACCAAGACACATCACTCGTCAACTGTTTATTTTTTTGGAAAGTATGTACATGAGTTTTTAATTCAGAATTTTAAAGGCGATGAAGATGTTCTATATTATGTTTATTTTGATACAGTTAGTTATATCAACCACTGCACTAGTTGCTGTTTTAGTAACACAGCACATAAAATAACTAAGCACAAATAAAACAAAAGTAAGAAGTAATATGAATAGAAATTTGATTCACAAACTGTCAGTAGATCAGAAAAGTCTGGTTTCGAAACTGATTAATTTCTTACTTTAATTAGAGCTGACACACCCTCCCATAAATTATGACATCAATTTTAAAACCTGTTTTCTTTTTTAATATTTGCCTTGCCTTTTTGTTTTTCAATAGTTTTCTTCCTGTTATTTCCTTTTTTCAACACAATAATTGAGGGCGACTGTAGACAGAAAGTCTGTTTTCTTTTATTTATCCTTGGATCGACTTCAGGGTCGTACCCTCATTGGACACACTCTGCCTATATAAATTGGATATCCTTGATTATGGAAAATCTAGCGGTTGAGGGCGGAGGCTTACCAGTCCAAAAACATTTTACTAGAAAGTAGTGAACCCCAGACCCTTCATGTGTAGTAGTGGAATAGGCATCTACAGATTTCTTAAGTAGAAACTGATATCAGTAATTTTTTTTTAATACTAAACGGGCCCTTGTGTAAATATGGGCACCCTACTGGGTAAGGGAGATATTAAAGATTAGTGGCGAGGACCGTCTATGGAGCCATTTGCTAATATAAGATAGCAGTGAGCAGTTGGGATCATTCTTTCAACTAGTGTGGATGCAGCTTCAGTGATTGTGCAAATTGGTGTTCATTCTGGACTGTAAACTTTTGAGAGACATGTGAAACACACCTTTAATCACGTACGCTTTTAGAACCGGAAACTTCGACAAATCTCTTTGAGATCACACCTTGCATAGTTTGTGTTGGAAAGTTCTCTGAAGACATGCGGGAAAGGTATTGGTAAAATGTTTCCAAATGCTGGAACTTAGATCGTGCCGGGGCTGAAAGAGCCAGTTATGATTGCGATTTCTGTAAATAATTTTGTTTCCCTATAATAAGTAAACTCTCTACCGTTTCGAATTGTTTTATCCTGTTTTAAACTATTTTTGGTGACGTTTTTGAAGAGAGCTAATATTTACAACTCAATTTTTCTGGTGCTATTTTAAAAAGATTTTTGTAAATCGTCGTTTTCGAAATTGAAGTGAAAGTTGTTAATGAAAGACAAAAAATCTAGAATTTTTCTAGTTAACAGTAACTTTAAATCACAAACAAAAGAGGGTATTCTCTTGTACATTTACACCTTTTTCTCGACTATTTTAATACATATACAATCCACGGTAAACATTTTTTTTTGTACTATTACATTACATGTTCTATATGATTGCTCTATTACTAATCAGCTGTTCAAATGTAATCTCCTTCAGTTGTTTCAATGACCTACTTTTCTTCAGCAAAATATAATTAATTCACATAAGATATGCTTTGTTGTTTGTTTGTTTTTTTTATCACGAAACGGCTTTAAAGACCACGCGAATATCATGACCATGGATTCTTCCTTGTGTTCTTTCTTTCTATCCATTTCTCCTTCATTATTTTTGATTGCCTTTGTTACCTTTCCTCCGTCCAGGCAATCCCCTTTATAGGTGTCCTCTTGTCCACAAGAACTATGACCTCATGTAACCTCTTTCTGTATTCCTCTTTGTCCAAACAATTTTGGTTGTTTATCTCCATTTTTCTTGTTTCCTCTTTCAACTGCTTGATGTATCCTTGTGAGCTCTGGTAGCCCCAGAGTTTCGCAATATTGCTTCATTCAGCCTTTCCGGAGGCATCCTAACCATGTACCCGTAAAATTTTAGTCTCCTGATCCTTATCTCAGTTTCCATGTCTTTGATTTCCTTGTTTGCTCTTAACCTGTTACCTTCTTGTATATTCCTAGGACCATAAGATATGCTGGAGGTTGTTTATTCTACATTAATGTAAAATTTTAGTTTTTTAGTCCTAATGTCTGAATTTTCCGAAATTTTGATATATCAGTCATAAGTCCATGTAAAGAAGAAGAAAAGACTTATGGGCTAATATTAAAAGTTTATTGTATAACCATGATTCCAAGATATTAAGCAATATTGAAGGTTATTTCCTCTATAGAATTTCATATCTTCATACCTCATAACAGTATATGGGGATTAACTTTACATTTCGCATTAGGTTGATCCACGTTATTCCAACAGTTGGGTTAAATCTGTGACAGCCCTACCTGACAGAGACCTTGGGAGGGGAGCGGGGTTAAGGGGGGAGGTAGGTGAACTCCCTCAAGCACCGCCGAGGGCACGTAGCGATAAGGAATTAGATAGCACTATCTCCACCAATCAGAGCTCTCCTTAGGTAAAGTTTACTCTGTCAACCAATGAAGACACGTCTTATTTTCCCAACAACCCTCATATATCTTCTATCTTAGTTAGATTTATATGTTACAGTTAAATCTCCCTACATGTAGGCTGCGTATAACTGTGAATTTATACATGAAATTGTGATGTTATTGTTTGACTCTCTGTACTAATTAACGTTATAATCTTCTATCTAAACAACCTTTATACTTACCGCTAAGGTTTACAGCGAAGAATACAAAACCTAAACTAAATCGAGGAAAAGTAACCTTTGACAACAACTACTATTAACCGTAAAGATGGCTAAGGGGTTGTTTATTATTTTTATTTTATTTTATTTAAGCTTTGATTGAATAAGTATTACAATATGCCCACAAAAAAGGACAAAAAGCAATATGGATGGCTATATTGATCGATTCACACAATATGTGCAATAAAAAATAAATAAAAAAGAAGAGAAAAAAAAAGTAATGAAAGAAACTTAGTGGGTAAGGCACTTTATTGCAAAGCTTTAGGGCCGTAATCCGAATCCAACTGAAGACTAAAAATTTATTTTCTTATAATTCGGCCGTCACTCGACTTCGAGTTTTGGAGAACCTCCTGGGGCAAACCCAGCCTCTATATAGTGTGTATTCTTAATTAGAAGAAAACCTGGTGGTTGAGCGTGATTTCGGCCAAATCTCCTCCTTTCACAACCGTTAGCCCAGTAACAGTACTATTAAACCCAAGACCCTTTATAGGTTGTTAGTGGTACAATTTTCCATTTTAAAAATTTTTTTTTTTTACTACATATAAAGTGAAAAAAAAAATAATAATAGTAAAAATAATAATTATTCTATTTTATTTTTATTTATTTATTTGATTGCCTCTACCCTTGAGGGTCATTGGCAGTTTATCTTCGATTTTTTATCCCACCACCCCTATAACCGTCAGTAAAACCTGATTGCCTTTAAGAAATCCATCAATGACTTCACCCATTTTTAATTATCTTGTAAGATTTCTTGCAGTGTGTTTCTAAAATAATAATTAAATTAAAATTAAAGTTTTTTTTTTAAAATAAATGTACAATCTGCTTTAGGGCAACAGTTACAGAGATAAATTTATTCATTCATACCATATATACAAATACACACACACACACACACACACACACACACACGCACACACACGCACACACACACACACACACACACACACACACACACACACACACACACACACACACACACAAAACTAAGAATAAAAAAAAAACTAAAACAATTAATCTTCATAAAAATAAAACTAACAGTTATTTCTCCCAGACACTCCAATCCCATATCACAAACCTTTAAAAATGTTGTCGAAAATAGAGGACCAAAATAAATCCAAATAAATCCTATCAAATAACCTTTACCCTTCTTCGTAAACCTACGACTTCCTGTCCTACAATATCGTTTAATGATGTCCCACTAATTCCCGTTGAACAGATCCGCTACTTAGGACTCCACTTGGACAAACGTCTCACGTGGAATCCACATACTAGACTAAAACGACAAGAAACTGCACGTTGTTTTCGACTACTTCAACATTTACTTGACAAACGTTCAAAGCTCCCAATTAATTACAAAAGACTCATATACATGACTGTGATTATACCTATTTGGACGTACGGAGTTGAGCTATGGGGCTCCACTAAACCATCCAATTCATCTCGTATCCAATCATTACAATCCAAAATCCTTAGAAAAATCCTAAATTCTCCTTACTTCGTCACAAACAAACTTATCCACATAGATCTTAATATACCTTAAGTTTCTGACTTAGCTCAAACCAGATATCTATCCTTTCATAGCAAACTTTACAACCATTCAAATCCATTAGTGTCACAACTTGCTTCTCAATCCATTCTAGATAACTCTCCGAGGCGTCTGAAAAGAAGATGGCCTCGAGACCTTCTAATATAGTAACTCATTATATAGAACCTGTAGAAGTGATACCAATGGGTAGTTGCTTTAAGAACAAGTGACGTGTCATTTTTATCATTATCATCATTTTTACTTGATGTATTGTATGTTTATATTGTAAATACAGTTGTAAATTTCAATAAATAAAAAATAAATTAATAATTATTTACAATTATCAATAATAAAATTAAATTAAAATACAAAATATTCATATTCTACTATATATTGTATAATACAAAAACACACTCAGCCTAGGGAACCCCCAATTGAGCCTATTTCCCACTTATTGGGAGTCAAGGCTACACCCGAAGAGAAATTAAAAGTCAAAAATACAATCACAATCCATGTAAAAAAATATATACCCAGCTTATTGATCCTCGAACTAAACTTCTCTGCCTCTAATAGAGGGACATGTTAGGTCCAAAGAGATCCCAGCGCTGCTCTCTCAGATGCGCCACTTGTTAAATTTTGGTTAAATCTATCTGAGGCTAAGTGAGAGCGCTACATTACATTCACTTAGGGCATGAGTAGTGAAACTGACCGTTGCCAGGACTCTACATAAAATTTTACGGTCTATATCGAGGCCACTGCCCTTTATTTACTGTACTTGGATATTTCAATGCTTACAATGTTCAGAATAAATATATAAAAGTTACAGCAACATATCATCCTTATGAATTTTATAAGCCCGTATAATCTATGAACATGAATATTAACCATTGTTAAATCAATGTTGCTAACTAAATTAATAATATAAAGTGCTACTGAACGATCTGGAAAAGTCCAGGTTTGTTTTAGGCTGAAGTCAGCAATCCTCTTCAACTATATGATTTATAATAAGATAGTTTTTCAAAACAAGTTTCAAATTTTAAAATTTAATTCGAGTAATAGGAGCGCAATAGTTGAAATGATCAAGTAATGACTAGATAATTGCCGAATCCCAAAAATGGTAATGAGCGTTATTCTGTGGAGTACACGTTAGAGGGATTTGGATTTTGATGAGGTGGATTGGAGGGAGGTCTGTGAAAGGTGACTTCTGAATTTTATTGATACTAAGAGAAAAATAATATTACATAAAAAATTTCCTTTTGTCTCTTGTTTGAGTTGATGACAACTAATTTTTCCTTGCCTTATCTTATCGCCATATAAGTTAAGGAACATCTTTCCCTAGCTATTTTTTTTATTCTAAAAGCTCTCCTAAAATAAGACCCATTCACATTTCAAGGAGCATTTGTTATTCTGTGTAGTAATATTATAATATAAACATTAAAAAAAAAAAAATAATACAAGTATTCCACTATTACAAAACATTAAAAAATAAAATTATTTGTCGATCTTTACAGCAATAAAATATATACATCAAGTTAATGTATTGACAGTGATTTCAATGAAATGTCAATTCTCGAAAAGAACTACTTATCAGTAGCACTTCAATAAAAGTTCAACCCAACAAGGTCTCTAGGCAATCTTCTTTTCAGAAACTTCAGAGGATTACCGGGAATGGAATGGGAAGCAAGGTGAGATACTAGTGGAGTTGAGTGGTTATGAAGTTTACTATGAAAGGGTAGGTATCTGGTTTGGGTTTAATCAGCCACATCATTTTTTATGTATGGTGCATTGAACTACTTATCAGTAGATAAGAACTACTGCAAACTAAGAACTACTAGATAAGAACTACTGCAAACTAGATAAGAACTACTGCAAAGAACTACTTATCAGTAGCACTTCAATAAAAGTTCAACCCAACAAGGTCTCTAGGCAATCTTCTTTTCAGAAACTTCAGAGGATTACCGGGAATGGAATGGGAAGCAAGGTGAGATACTAGTGGAGTTGAGTGGTTATGAAGTTTACTATGAAAGGGTAGGTATCTGGTTTGGGTTTAATCAGCCACATCATTTTTTATGTATGGTGCATTGAAATCTTTATGTATAAATTAATTGATGACGAGTAAGAAGCATTGAGGAATTTTGGATTGTAAGGATTACATACGAGATGAATAGAATGGTTAAGTAGAACCCCAAAGCTCTACTCCGAACGTCCAAATAGGTCTTGTCATTGATCATGAATAACCTTCTCGACCATATTGTCACTTCAGAACTATTACCTTAAATTAGCAATCTACAACATTTCTTAATAATCTTGTATTGTTACGACTTTGTGTTCATTATGTAACCTGTGCACAGGCTAGTAAGGTACCTAATTTAATTACCTAAATAATAAATATGTAAAGTAGCTAGTGAAATGGTAAATATGTTTTCTTAGTTAATCAATATTTATTTTGTAATCTGTGTTAATGTCATATGGGTTTCACCAACTAGTAAATTTAATTTATTTAAAGTTAATTGTAGCATAATTAATAATAAATATACCTATAGTCCAATCACTTTCATGTCGATGAGGCTTTTGTAATTAATCGGAAGCTTTGAACGATAGTCTAGTAAATGAAAAGGTTAAAAAATTCCAGCAGTTTCTTGTCGTTTTAGTCTTGTATGTGGATTGTAGAAGTAAGACTTTTGTACAGAATGAATCCTAGGTAGCGGATCTATTGTACGGGGATTATTAGAATATTGATAGAGGATATTGTAGGAAATGAAGGTCTTCTATGGATGCGTAAGAAGTAAATTCGTAAATATAAGTTAAATATATACTGACATGTAAATAATTTAAAATAAGGTCCTGATGAATCATTATTCAGGGTGTCTACCAGTTGGGAATTTCGGGAATGTGTGGGGAATTTTGTGTTCGGGAGAAATTCGGGAATAAGCCGGGAATTTACAAAAAATTTGCGAAAGTCGGGAAAAAGTCGTCGTTAATGCTAAAATTTTCAGATATTTTTTTTTAAAAATTTTTGCTCAATATGTCAGTTAAGGAAGCGTTTGATCGGTGTAGTCACTCTACATACTTTTAATATAAACTAAATTTTCTACGATTTGAGATTAGTGTGAGCTCTATTTAGCTTATAAATAGAGTTATAGCAATAAACTGAAAAACGTTGATTTCACAAGCATATGGGGTTTACAGCGTGATGGCGTGTGTATATCATGCTACTTAATCAAAATTTCATATATGAGGTCTCATAGTAAATTTAACTAGCTTTCAGATGGAAAAAAGAAATTTCGGATCGAACATTTATTTTTGAAGTTATTTTATCTGACAACCTCGAAACTATTTTCTAACTGAATGACAATACTCGACATTGATGTGTTTCTTAAAAGTTATTTAGAGTAATGTGAAATATTAAAAAAAATGTTTTATTATTTTATTGTTTATCTGTGATATGTTAAGCAGCAGAGTATGGATTGATTGATTTGTTTGGATTATTATTGCAACAGCATCAAAATATTGTTTGTCGAGTATTTCTAGAAATATTTTTGAAAAAGTCGGGAATTTCAATAAAAATTCTTGGAAAGTCGGGAATATGTCGAGAATTTTAATAACTGAAATTGGTAGACACCATGTTATTATTCTTACTACTGAAACTGGTAAAGTTTGTGAAGGTACCTTCACACTATCGCTTAATAAGTTTGTTAGCTCACATTGGGCAGAATTTTGGAGAAGATAATTCTGTACAAGCTTAGGGAGTTCGGCGCGGCTAGAATGAAGTCATTCCACCAGAACAAATTAGATTTCAAGCCCAATGTGGTTCTGAGCACTGTATGAAGTGCGGGAAAGTAACTTCAATCAAAACAAAGCCCTTGGCTACGATATCGAGGGACCATGCTACAAAGTGTTTCAAAGCATTTCGTACTCTGGCCCAATGCCTTCTGCGTCTAGAATTCCCAGGAACTATTAGGTCATATGATGTAACAGTGCGGATAACATCATCATATGATAACATCAGTTGTACAACATGACGTGTATTAACTTTTACTGATATATCGCTTATGGTTGAACCTATAGTCATTTTTTTTATTTTTATATTTTACTAATAATGATACCTTGTTTTAATTTATCCAAAGGATAGGTCAAATAATATTGGTATATTGTTCTTTTGTTGTTCATCAACTTCTTGGTTGGTATTTGGGAAAATATTTCTTTAACAGTACATGACTGATGAAATATTGTATCTTAAAAGTTGGTTTTTTTGTTTATTTAGGCTTAACGTCCTTGTTATTTCATACTGGCAACAACGTCTGCCTATTAAAACCTGTTCATTTGTATACAAAATAAAAATATCTCCAATATTTAATAAACTATTAATGTCTATATAACTTGTTTTTACACATTTCTTCAACTAGCTCTACGCCAGAAATTTTTTTTTACTAATAATTTGTTTTTAAAAATTCATAAAAGAAATTGAATAGTTATATAACGTTTATGAAATTATCTAGTAAAAGCAAAATATATTACTTAGTTTAGTTTTATTATTATTTTACACTTTAAAAGTTGTTCCTTTAAATCATTGTTAATTGTATTTTTTTAAAAACTGAATATTAAAATATTTTCAACTATTTTTTTAAATTATTTTTTTTTAAATTTATACTTCACTGATAGTTGGAATTGTATACAATAAGTAAATTTGCGGCATAGTGATTACAATGACATGTTCAATAATTGTTCTACATTAGAAAGTCTCTAGGCCATATTATTTTCAGATGCCTCTATTTCAGATGGCTATAGGGAATTGAGTGAGAAGCAGGTTGGGAGACTATATATACAGGGTGTCCCGAATTTAAATGGCAAAACTTCAGGAACTTATAGGGGACAGAAAAACTAAGACAAACAGTCCTTTAGAGATTTGCTCGTTTTTGCTTAGTTTTAGAGAAAATCGCAAAAAAAGAAACAAAACAAGTTTTCATTTTTATATTTATTTATTTACATTTATATTTATGTTATGTCCTTTTTAATGTAATATTGCTCAAAATGTTGTCCTCTTGCACCAATGCAAGCATTACATCTAGCACTCACTTGATAAATTGTAGCTAAACATTGTTCTGATGATATTTGGTGCACTGCATCTATGATTCGGTCTCTTAGTTGCTCTCTTGAGTTTATTAACACCGAATAAACTTTCTGCTTCAAGATTCCCCATACGAAGAAACCCATGGGTGTCATATCAGGTGATCTGGGTGTCCAAGGTACTACTCCTACACGTCCAATCTATCGTTGTGGATAATTTATATCCAGTCAAGCTCGAGCAACTCTGCTATAATGAGCTGGACATCCATCGAGTTGGAACCACATTTCAATCCGCTGCTGTAAGGGAATGTTATCTAAATAATTAGAAAAGTCGTTCTCCAAAAAATGTGTAAATGTGATACCATTCAATCTTACTATTCTTTCTAATAGCTCTGGGATTTTCAAGAGCCCATACATGATAATTTCTTTGATTAACAATTCCTTCTCTTGTAAAAGTAGCTTCATCGACTCATAAATAAATTTGTCAAGAAACCAGTTACTAAAATTTTCTTGAATGAAAATAAATTATCATCGCGAATTTTGTCAAGAAACCAGTTACTGAAATTCAATCTCTGCCTGGAATTGGTCGCCTTCATTACGTATTAAGAATGACCCAGTCTCTCGTTGTCAATTAAAAGTTAACGAAGAGACTCGTCGATTAGGCACTCTTATATTTGGAAATCGGCGCGCATACTCCCGCACCGCTTCTAAAGCATTACCGTTACAGAAACGATACACAAAAATCATATCAGCGTATTCAACATTAGAATATGTATGCGGCATTGTAGCTGATGCTATTCACACAAAAATATCTGAGTAACTGACTGAAGACTGATTTAGGAATTATAATCCTAGAAGGAAGCCAAAATGCAAACAAATAAAAGAATGTAAAGGATAATATTAAGTGTTTACATATCTCACGGCCTAGCCTGACAAACTTTGAAAGGTAATAATCGCTACCTGTAACATTTTTGTTTTGTTTCTTTTTTTGTAATTTTCTCTAAAAATAAGCAAAAACGAGCAAATCTCTTAAGGACTTTTTGTCTTAGTTTTTCGGTCCCCTACAAGTTCCTGAAGTTTTGCCATTTAAATTCGGGACACCCTGTATATATATTTATAAGTTTAATTATGACATTCAAAGGAGTATTGAGTATTTTACGATGGATTGTAGATCGTATGGATAGGATACCAGAGGATTAAATCAAATAATTAAATAATTAAATTGAATAATCTGGAAAGTATGTTTCTTTTAATTTTTTTTTTATTCTTTAATTTTTGAACAATGCATTGAGAACAGATGCCACCAGGATAGGGGTTGGAGGACAAGTTAGGTAAGCCCCTCTTAGAGGGTTTAACGTCTTTATTTACTCCAATCAGGGCAGTAAGTGGTGCTATTCTACAGGTTACCAACATATTCGATCTGGAGAGGGAAGGCCGATATCCATCCGTAAGACCACCGATTCGAACCCAGGAACCGTACTCGACAATCGTTTATATTTCTTGATTTTAATATAAAGTAAAATTTTGAATGAAACGAAAATTAAATAAATTCATAATTTAAATAAATGACTTCTATTACAAAATATTGTGTCATTCTAAACGTTCTGTACGTTGCCCAGGAAATTATATTTATTGCATGTTAGGTAAAGTGTAATGGTTTATTAAGAAGCAGTGCTGCGTCCATTCATTTCGTTTTATACATAGTATTCTTATATAAAATTCGTGACGGTAGAGCACGACCTAAGTTCCTAAATTTGGGAACATTTTACCCACACCTCTTCAGTGTGGTGCCTTCAGAGAACTTTGTATCACAAAAGATTCAGGTTGTGATATCTAACGAGAGATATGTCGAAGTTCCCGGGTAAATGCGGGTCCATATTTGTACCATGAAAGGGTGCCCATATTTACACTAACTACAGCTAAGAAAGATGGCCACTACCAAATGTAAACTAAAAGCGCTCGTGATTAAGGTATTATTAAAAAAGTAGCTTAAAATCTCCAAATTCCAGATATCATTATTTTTAAATTAGAAAACGAAAACGATTTCAAATGCCTTACAAAAGGTTACAGTCCAGAACCAACACCAATCTGCAGAATAACTCAAACTGCACCCTCACTAGTTAAAAGAATGGTTCCAACTGCTCACTGCTATATTATATTAGCAAATTGCTACATAGACAGTCTTCGCCGCCATCCTTCAATATCTCCCTTAGCCAGTAGGGAGGGGTGCCCATTTTTACACCTTTTCCTCTACTAATAATAATCTTTTTTTTTTTTTCCTTCATTTATTGATATTTACAACTGTACAAAAACATACACATTAAGTAAATGTGTTGATAGTGAATACAATGGCATGAAAATAACTTGTGAAGAACTACTCACTAGTAGCACTTCAATAAAATCTACACTAAAAGGTCTCTAGGCCATCTTCAGACGCCTCGGAGGATTATAAGGAATGGAATGGGAAGCAAGTTGGGAGACTAGTGGATTGGAGTGGTTATGGAGCTTACTATGGAAGGATAGGTATCTGGTTTGGGCTAAATTAGTAACATAAGGGACATGAAGGTCTTTATGGATAAGCTTATTGGTTACATAGTAAGGAGCATTTAGGATTTTTCGAAGGATTTTAGATTGCAAGGATTGGATACGAGATGAATTGGATGGTTTAGTGGAGCCCCAAAGCTCAACTCCATACGTCCAAATAGGTCTAATCACAATCATGTAAATGAGTCTTTTATAATTAATTGGAAGCTTTGATCGTTTGTCTAGTAAATGTTGAAGTAGTCTGTAACGACGAGCAGTTTCTTGTTGTTTTAGTCTTGTATGTGGATAATAATAATCTTAAAAATATAAAATGAAACAGTATATTAACATTATATATTTAACTTCTCCTTATTCACAGCTAAATTTTGAAATATCGCTTACTAAATGAATAAATCAATAAAATCTTTTTTTTTTTTTGTTGGTTCTTTGGTGTTTTATAGGTAAGGTGTCACATTACTTGTAAAATTATATTCCTTTATTTATTATATAGTATTTTCCTTCACAGAAGTCGGATTTCCATGAAATTTATTAGACTTAACATAATACTTCAAGCACCTCCTTCTAAGAAGTATCAGCCTTACACAACTTACGAGATAATAAGATTACAAACTCTTCCATATAACCTATTATGTATTTCCTCGTATAAGAAGCATACTTTAAGCACCCTAAAATTTCAATCTCGAGTAGTCAACTTTAATGATACCAACCTCTCACCAACGTTATTTATAGGGAACTCATACGATTCATCTACAGTTATGGTATTATCTTATAATTTAGTTGTATACTAGTTTCAATCCTACTTTCTCCCATAGTCTGAAAAAAAAACAAAAACAAACATGAAACCACAAAAATATACCAACCCTAGATACAAAATGTTATTGTAAAAGTAAGCAAAACGGACGATATTTATTTTATTTCCTTTCGAACGAATCAGAAAAAAATCTTAACTTACTTGATATTAGCACTGGTGTAACTGTGTTTCTAGCCCAGCTCGGATTGGACAGAACACAGGTTTAAAAAAAACAAATGAAATGAAAGGTAAACGTAAGAAATAATCGCCATCCTAAGCCCAAAGTATTTTTCTATCTTACTGTGAAGGAATGAATACAACTTTTAAGTCTTTAAAAACAAATATATATATATATATATATATATATATATATATATATATATATATATATATATATATATATATATATATATATATATATAAACTATACATACAAGATCCCGTCTTTTTGATTTGTATATCCCATCCCATAGAGCTTCAACATTCCAACGCTCCTTCCTTTTCCGCTCACCAATCTTCTGGAACTCCATCCCTCCTCACATCAGACAAGCTAAATCCCTGAAAACATTCAAATATTTCTATTTCCAATACCTCCTTATCATCAAAACTGACGCTTGCTAACTATCTAACTACTTAGTCAAAAATTATTGTTGCATTGCTGGATTCATTTCTGGAATAATTGAGATTCTTTTTAATAAAAATTTCACTTTCCATGAATATAACATTGGGTACTTCTATTGTACATACAAATCTAATCATTGTACCAAAAGATTTTTCTATATTATTTTATTTTTTTCTTATTTAATTTTATCTCCTCAAATCTGTATAATGTTATCTTCTTTTCTTTTCTGTTTATTTAAATATCATCTATGTACATAGTGTTATTAATGTATTATTGTTTTTCTTTTTTGATCTCATTATGTCTCTAACCAGATTTAATTTAGTTATACCCGTACTAAACTGTTATTCTTAAGGGACTTTGTCCCAGAATAATATTGTTTTTCTACTCAATGCTATTCTATTCTATATATATAATATAGAATATAGAAAAATATAGAAATGGATGTTGACAATTATATTAACAATTACAATTATTTTCTTTAATTTGAATAAAAAGTATATAATTTGAAGACCGTTATGATTAGATCCAACAAACGAGAAATAAAATAAATTTTATTTTATTGAATACTGATTCTGGTATGTTTGCACTATTTCTATCAGTAAAGCAATTTAACCTAATGAACTATTTACTATGCATTGACTTTCTTTTATTTTAATAATTCTATTGGTTTTCACCATTTTATGATTTTTTTACTTTATCGATTATTTTTTCCCCTTCATCATTGATACTATAATATAAAATCATGCCAAGTCATTTAAGTGAATATCAGATATTTTAAAAATAGATGTTGTTTCATTGTTTTGGTCGCTTTCACAGTTTTCAGACGGTATCCTCTTATTGCACAAGTACTGGGAAGTATAATAATAGTGAAAAATAATCTTCAATCATCAACACTGAAGAATTAGAGAGTGTTCATCAACATCATCTTATCATTACCTTCTTCCATATTTCATGGGAAAAATCTAACTAACACCAAGAGTGACTTATGATGTTTGAAATTGCTCTGATAATTATTTGCTCTGATAGGATCGACATCTTACCTTTGTTAGATCTTTACCCTTATTCTCCCACCTATCCGAAAATTACTCCTAGAATAAAAAAGTAGCCTGAAATCGACAATATAACCTGAATTGGTAGTATTGCTATCAAGCCCCTCCTAAAATGTCTATTCCTGGAAACAGGTATTGACAGAATGGGATCAGGAAGGAAAAAAGTAACGAACAAATCAAATATAATTTATTAAATATATTTTATATTTAATACTTGTTTTCTCTATGGAAAAAGGTGTGAAAAAAGGCGATCCACTCTCTCCAATTCTCTTCATTTTAATCCTGGAGTTGATTTTCTGGAACCTGGACTGGGAAAGAAAAGGAATAAGAGTCGATGGAAGGTGGCTGAACAGCCTACGCTTTGAAAATGATATTGTACTCTTCGCAACAAGTAGAGAGGAAATGGCTTCTATGTTGAATGAACTAGTACCAGAATGTAAAAAAGTAGGTCTAGCCCCAAACTATGATAAGACTAAATTAATGACAAATAGTGAAGAAATAGAAATAAGAATGGGCAATTATAACAAAGAATGCACTAACGAGCACATCTGTCTTGGGCAACTTGCATCCTTCACCGATAGAACAAATAAAGAGATCCAAATAAGAATTTCACAGAGTTGGAAAAAATACTGGTCCCTAAGGAATATTATGAAAACCAATGTTGATATGGAGTCATTCCATGTCAAATCAACCAATTTTAATTTCTATGATTTTCGGTATAGAAGTTGTATATACCAAGACTAGTAAAAATGTAACATATTACATCTTTCTGACTTTTGGTTTTTGAGTTATAAGCTTTTAAAAATTCAAAAAATACCGTTTTCAGTCCTCACTCAGTTGGATTGCTCCTAGAGAGCTTAAATTTAAGGCATTCTTTCCCATTTGAAGTGCCCTTTAATTTGATATATCACTTGATATATTTTCCGTCCATTTTGAATTTTTACGAAACGTCCAAAAACTGTTTTCGTAATTCATAAAATAAGTACCCTTCGATTTTTCGAAAAAAAATATATGTGATTTATACTATAACTGACTACATGTGGACATAATTTTAGAATGGGACGGAAATGGGGTTCTTGATAAAAAAAAAAAAAATTGTATTTTTTTTTATGGAGAGTTAGTCCAGTTAATAAAATATTATAAAACGCGTTTTCTGTAATCCAAGGAAACATGTTCTGGGTAGTTAAAAAGTAAACATACTAAAGTTCTGGAGTTTTCGGGCCTGGGAACAGGAAGAGGGGGGGGGGTCGCGGAAGGTCCCTTTTTTTGGTTTTGCGTTCATATCTCGAAAACGGTGCATCGTATGCAAAACATAACAATTTACTAAAATAAAGTTAAATAATTCTCTACAACTTTTATTGAATACAGCTTGGGAAATGTGAACGTTAAAAAAAAAAAAAATTCCACCTTACGTTTTCTGTTACACTTCCCTCTATATCTTCTATAACGTTCACCCTACAACAAAAGTCTCTATAAATAATATTGTAGAAAATTAAATTTATTTCAAAATACACATACATATGCCAATTTATCTTCAGCCTGTCAAAAGTTACATACATTTTAACTTTTCATGGTAAAACAAACATACCAAACTGCTTCACATTTGCAAAGCTTATATTTCGTATACGGTACAAAATATGAAAAATGTCTATACAATAAAAGCTGTAGAAAATTTAATAAGCTATAATTTAGTAAATAGTCATATTTTGCATAGGACGCACCGTTTTCAAGATATAAGTGCTAAACCAACTAAAGGGACCTTCCGCCCCCCCCCCTCTTTATCAATCAATCGATTTCCTTCTTTCTTTTATTATATTCTACTGATTTTTTTTAGATTTTTAGTATATGGTCGATTCTTAGATTACAGGCAATTTTTAGTCCCATAAGACTAAAATTAATTAATCAATCATTAATCAATTAACGAAGTCCTACCTTAATTTTTGCCCAATGATATTAGGGTGGTGAAACATTTTTTCATAATAAAATATTAAACATGAAATAAATACGAGTAATTTGATTTGAAAATTGCTTATAAATAAAATTGCATAATATTATAATAATGACGAAGATGTCATTACTACGGAGTTTCGTTAACTATGGGGAATGGTAGTGAAATTTATTTCCTCGCATTATGGATAACCTGAAGAACCTAAATTTCTTCATTTTTGTAATATGTTTTTGGTAATAATATAGTATGTTTATTTTGCTCCAAACTTCGGCCCATCACTATGATGTCATTACCAAGCAAGAAAGGAATAAACTTTTAGGAAAATCAACTTTAAGATATGGAACAGTTGGGAAATTTTTTTCAAAATGTAGTGGTACACCTTTTGCTGAAGACCAACCATAGCGGCGAAGCGATAGTCAGTTTGGTAGTTCCCTCACACGTGTTTACAGCCTGAGAGGTAAGTCACATACCTTTATTGGTGTCATTATCACTCTTGCGTTTCAAATTATTTCATTGGCTTTGTTTTAATTTTGACTGTCATTTGTTCCTAAACAGTTGGCACAAGTAATATATTTTTTGTTTTAATTGTAGCGGTTTGTACCGAACAAAATCCATGCAAATGTCATTACCAAGTTGAAAACCCATGTCATTCTCACGTCCGCATTATTAGCGCGGTAATGACACAAGCTTTTCGGTAATGAATTAATGAATTATTAATTTTTAGTTATTTAATATTTAGTTATTTTTTCTTTAACCTAGGCACCTCAACGACAAAATGACTCGTCCCAAGTTGATGTTGACTGCTACGGAAAAAAAAAAAAAAAAATGCTGCAGATTGTCAATACCAAGATCCAGTTTGTCATTACCGCACTTTATCAATTTTAAAATTCTAAATTTCTCGGGAAAGAACTTGTTTTGATTTTGACCAATTATATTTTTCAAAAGCAGAGAGGGAATAGAAGCCGTCGGTAGTTATAAATTTTTAATTTAATGAAGTCTAAATTTGTAAAAATTTGATACTCGAAATTGCCCGTTATCTGAGAAGAACTCATATAGCCAGGCGTTGTTTAACAGAATTATATCAATTCAAACATATTCATTGCCTCGCCACAAGACAACAGATAAAGAAAAGGCGCAATCAGAAGGAAAAGCCATAGCGGTGTGTGGTTGATTCGCCTCCCCCGGGCCCTGGCAAACAGAACAAAGGGAAGATATGGTTCATTAATCTCGTATCCCCTGCCTCGACATCCTTCTGATAGCTCTGTCCCCGGGGTCTGCCCTGTCAATTCTTTCTCACGGTTAGTAACTTGTCAAATAGTAGTGATTGCTGCTTACACGGATTTGGCGGGCTCAACTTAATAGGTTGCTATAATAATTCTTAACAAATGGGTATTGGGAATGAGTTACGACTTAAACAACAAAAGAAACAGGAATACATCTTATATGCAGTGGATGTATGTATCTAGTTATAAGGATACTGTTTTTCAGATCTGCTAGGATCTGACGATTTTTGGCGGCCGAAGGACATCTTTGTGCACTCTCCTTCCTAACTAAGAATTAGTTTTGGTTTTTTTTTCTTTTCTCTCAAGATACGATTAACGATTTTATTAGCTTTTGTCGTTAAAGATACTATTAATAGTATTTTATTTAAGTTAGAGACTGGTTTATTTTTTGGTACAGCATTTGAAATTGTGAATTGTAAAAATTATATAATAAATAAAGAAATAAAAAAAATGGAGGAAGGATATCTTTCGGCCACATATATATTAGTTTTTGTTTTTTTGTTGTTTTTTTTTACACTCAAGATACGATTAACGAATTATATATTTTAAGTTTTCTATTTTAAATAATAAATTCCGTTAGAATCTAACTCTTTTTAATATTTTAAATTTTATTTTTTGTAAAAAAATTTGAAATACTCGAAGGACATCTTTTAGCCATTTTACTTTTTAAAATATTCCTGATCTAACTTTTTTACTTAACTTATATTTTACTCGCAATTATTTTACTTTTAGTTTTCGTCTTTAAGGATATTGTTTTGAAATATTCCAGGATCTAACGATTTTTAAGTAATCAGAAGGATATTCCGCCATTGTTGTCCTTTTAGGTTTTAGTTTGATGTAGGAATATAGATATTGTTTTATATTTAACAATAGTAAAATTTATTAACAAGTTTTCACTAGTCCAGATTTTAGACTTTTTTCTTTATAGGCAATTAAATTATGTGGCCTCATACATCAAACCTTTGGAGAATATCATATTAATTAATTAATTATTTAAAAATGATTTATAATATGTCAGAAAAGTAGGTCCTGACTGGTTTTTCTGATTTGGCGTTAAATTGATTACATCAACATATACTCAAGTTGTTAAATAATATTTTATTTAGGTTTGAGACTGGTTTATTTTTTTGGGTACAGCATTTAAATTGTGAATTATCAAAATTATATAAGAAATAAAGAAATAAAAAAAATGGAGGAAGGACATCTTTCGGCCACATATATATTAGTTTTCTATTTTAAAATATTCCTGAATCTAACTCTTTTTAAATTTGTAAAAATTTGATACTCGAATTATTTTACTTAAATTATTTTACTTAAATATCTCGCAATTATTTTACTTTTAGTTTTCGTCTTTAAGGATATTGTTTTGAAATATTCCAGGATCTAACGATTTTTAAGTAATCAGAAGGATATTCCGCGATTGTTGTCCTTTTAGGTTTTAGTTTGATGTAGGAATATAGATATTGTTTTATATTTAACAATAGTAAAATTTATTAACTATTTTAGATTACTTTTTTCTTTATAGGCAATTAAATTATGTGGCCTCATACATCAAACCTTTGGAGAATATCATATTAATTAATTAATTATTTAAAAATGATTTATAATATGTCAGAAAAGTAGGTCCTGACTGGTTTTCCTGATTTGGCGTTAAATAATAAGTTATGAGGCGATTTACACACACACACACACACACACACACACACACACACACACACACACACACACACACACACACACACACACACACACACACACACACACACACACACACACACACACACACACACACACACACATATATATATATATTAGCTAAACAATATTTTTTTACCTCGGCAAATTACTGAATGACTTGACATCGGGGTGTACTCAGATGCTGAATATTTCCTATCAATTAATTTTTCATTCAGTTGAAAGCGAAGAGAAAATACTCTGAGCCCAAAAGATCCAAATTAATAGTTAACAAGAGCAGATTGGTAGCGAGGGAGACTTTTAAATAAAACCGTGGATAGAACCTATAAGTAAATGATTTATCTCCTCTTCCTGGCTTAGGGTTTTTTTTTTAACTTTTAATGAAAATTGTAATGTTATTCCGACTCTAGAGGTTTTTTTTTTATTTATTTATTCTTGTATTAAATGTACAAGAGGAAGAAAGATGAGGATTCTTTTTTTCATTATACTTTTCATATACAAATTAAAAAATAAAATAAATTTTCACTTTTTTTAATGTAAAATGACCGGTTTTTTAAAAATTATTATGTTATATAAAAATATACATTACGTGCCAATATACTAGGTACACCATAGTGCTTCTCCACATTATTTGAAAGCAGTACAAAACTGAATAAACCAACGATACCCCACATGGATAGGGAGAAATGCCTTCCCCTGTAAAAACATCTGCCCATAAAATTCACCTCAAAAAGTGGTATTCATCAACATCATCTGCATTCAGAAGCTAACGGCAAGATTGAGGTCTATGTTACTGGTCATTGGGTTTTAAACCTAAGATTGAAAATCTAATAAATAAATCTTAAATAATAATAAATCAATAAATGTAAAAATCTAAAATCCTTTGATCTGGTGTCGCTTTATTGATATTTTCCCTTTAGTTTCAATTGAACAATATTTTTTTTTTTGTTTGCTTTTTATTCAGATGAAGAGTTTATATTGTTTAAAATACATATTTCCGTTGAGCGATCATCATAACGTCTTATTTACACAAGTAACTGATTTGTATGCCAAATGAAAACCACATGTTTTTTCCGGTTTCAAAAGTAAATTTCTACATGAAATCTATATGGAATCATTAATTTGATCATACCATATAAAAGCTGGTTAAGTTTTATGAGATTTGTAGTTTTGTGGATAGTTTATTTGAAAAACGGTGAGCTTAGTAGTGGGGATATTACAGATTTTATGATAAAAAATGTGGTTTTCTCAAGAAAGTCATTGAATATATCTATCTTGTATTGTATATCCAGAACGGATTGGAATAGAAAGGTAAGGTCTGCGGAATTTTTCTTTATTTTTGATCTAGTTTCATCAATTTTTTTTTTTTTTTTTTTTTTTTTACACTTAGAGGTACTTACCCTACATATATATATATATATTTATATATTGTAGTCAAACGTAGTAATGTATATGTGCGAGAACACCTCTACTGAAGGTATTCCGAATTCCCTAGGGAAACACAAACGATTATTTGATATAATGGCTACTTCACCAGGATTCAGGGTTTTCCTCGCCATTAGTTTTTCTTCCTTTCCAATACTTTTAGCACATAAATATAAAACTACACTTCCTTTTTCCGTTTATCCTTACCATTTGATTTTGATTTTATGACATTTTTAGCCGGGTTTAGGATATATCTGAATGATGAAGTGAAGAAAATGTATATTACTTTGCTATCTTTCATAATACTCAAGGGAAAAAACTCTGAAAATGTTTTTATTTTATTTTTCGTCGTGTTCGATCTATTGTTTTCAATATTGGTTAAAGAAAGCATTTACAGTTTGTTTTTTGTTTTAAATTTCGTTTTTGTTTCTGACTCAGAGACCTTCTGAAGTTGCACTATATTACTCCATCCGAAAATAGTTTATTTTTAATTTGGTACTATTTGGCCCGTTGCGGATTTATTTTTATAGCTGAATCCATGAAACTTATGTATTCATGATTATTAGTTTAAGTAGGAAATTAGACAGGTTCAATGTATAAAATATGATATCAAAAAATATAATTGACCAAAAAGTTTATCTGTAAGGCGTTCCCATATTTTTTTTTTTTTTTTTAACAAGACACCATTCCAAAATTGACCAGAGCAGTGGCTCCTCCCTGACAATATCACACAAAACTGAGCGAAATATACAGATATATCTGAACTATGTAGACGGTCTGAAAATTGCAACGTTTTCATTCCGTCTTGAGACTGCGCAGACAAAAGGTTGTGCAAAACGTAGAGCCTGGACCTGCCTTAATATTCTTCGCTACGACCAACCATTTAGGAGCTATATTAGTTTGAATGAAAAATGTAACTTTTCGCTAACATTTTTAAGTGTTGGGGCTTTTCTGACAGTTGGTGCTGCTAGGATCGATAATTTACCGCTAGTTCCCTTATCAGGAACGTAATGGAGAATTTTTTATTGTTTTAAAGCATTTGTCGCTAGTTTGAAACACCCATTTTCTCTTAACTTTTAACCCATTTTAAATAATCATTGATTGTTAAATAATTAAATTATAATTTAATTTAAGTAATTTGACCTTCTAATACTAAAATATAAATTGGGAAATGTAGTATTTCATAGATTGACATATCAAGTATCTTTTGTTTGTCCCAATCAGGAAGAAACTGTTTTTTTTTATATCTAACTCTTTTTTTTATCTACTATATATTTGTCAAATACCACTCACTTATTTAACACGAAATCTCACAAACCACCGAACGGATTGGAATGAAATTTGATATGTAGCTCCCTCTAGGGCCGTAGGTGCTCGCTAAGAAAGGAATTTTAAAAAATCGGCCTGGATCGCGGCTAATTCGCGAAAAATGCGATTACAATTTTTATTGGATGAATAATAAAAGATTAATTGTAATATGGTATTTGGAGATAAGCTAAGTTAAAAAATAGGTTAGATGTTTAAGCCGCACACTTTGACCACAAATTAAGTTCCTTATAGTTGTAAACAAACAGAAGGATCTACAAGATTTCCAGGTGGTTATCAGTGCTGACAAGAAGCCTTCAAATGTTCACTGAGGACGTTACAATACTCCTACCGCTAACGAAGTTGCTGTCTTGATTGTTGACCAGGTGTTTGAAAAGCGAGACATTGTTCTCCACAGCAGGAACAAAAAAACTGATAAGAATGAGTTCTATCAAGTGTATGATTCTCTTCAGTATGGTCTCATGTTCTACCATGGAGAAGATGGGTACAGAATTAACATTCCTCAGCGTGACCCAAACACCAATACACAACTTAAGAAAACTGTGTTCTGCAGCTGATTTTTACGCCTAAATGTTGATGGAACGAGAAAGTGAAGAACCTTTTATTTACTTTAATTTTGTAATCTCCTCAACCAATTTATGCTTGATATGTACGCAAAAATAAAAACAGAAAGACTAAACTTTATTCGAAAAAATCAAAAAAGTTGAGAAGTTGAGACTATATTCACTTAAAGTATGACATAAGAAAAGCTGATGGTCTGGTATCAGAGCTGGGTAAGAAGGTAGTGCTACGTCGAAGCTTCACTGGAGGACTATCAAAATAATATAAAATTACCTTTTGCAAATTGTCAAATTACTTTGAAATTATTCTAAGAATTTCTTTAGTTTATTTAAGTAATAATAATTATCAACGTTAAGCTTAAATTTTACTAATTTAAGTTGTCCTTCATCCTAATGATATTAAACCGTAGCGGAGCAGGGTACTTTCAGCTAGTAAATAATAAACTAAAAATCTCACTAAAAAAAAAAAATTGACAAGTTCTAGCTCTCTGTTTGTGTTGCTCGGATAGAAAATTTGTCTATGGTTTTTATTTTTTTATCTGAAATTTAATCGAAAATATTTTTTGTTTTATATTATTTGTCGCTAGGAACTATATTGAGCTTAGAGAGTTTAGGAGCTATATTGATATGAGTAAAAAAAAGTCAGGTGTAACGTTTTTTTCATACTCAAAATGTGATATTTTGACACGCTCCAACGCTTTTGGTGTTACTCAGATCGAAAATTTGGTGACAGTGCTATTATCAGAAACTTGATGAAGATTTTTTTTTTTTGTTTTATAACATATGTCGCTAGGACCAAATGTTTAGGAGGTATATTGATTTGAATGAAAAAAGTCACTTTTCCCCTACATTTTTAAGCGTTTCAAGGGCTTTTTTGACAAGCACTAGCTCTGTTGGTGCGACTCTGACCGGTAATTTGCCGCCAGTTCCCTCATGTAGAAACTTAATTCAAAACCTAAAAGAATGAAGAAAAAAATTCTAAAACAGAAATTAGGAAAAACATTAGGTTATAGATAGACATATTCATGATATTTGTTTCCTCCAAAAGGGAGAAACTGTTTTTTTTTTGTTTTTAAATCTAACTCAGCTGTTATGGATAATAAACTAAAAATCTCGCTAAAAGGAAAAAAAAAAGATCACAAATGTAACGGAGTCAGATGAAAAGATAAAAACAGCGAAACGAGAAGATTGTTACATTCAACCTTTCGGTAACTAGCTACGAAGGCTATATTCATGACTTGAGCTGTTGAGTAATCATTTTCTATAAACGTGCGTCAAATACGCCAGAATAAGTGGTGCTTCGAACAGCTGCGTCAGAACCGTAATCGTATTTAAACGTTCGCTATTGATAGTCCACGTCACGAGAATTGATGCTAGGCGTAGTATGATGCTCTATGCGATGATTGGAACAGCCTCGTCATCTACCGCCCACTAGAAACGTATAGGTAAATTAGTCAGGCGTCTGTTGGAATTTCCTGTTCATACTTTCCTATATTGCGTTTCTTAGTTATCTACATATTTCGTAATACGTTATTATTACTTCACTCAACTTAAAAATTATTAGAAGTAAATCATCTAAAAGCGTTAGAAAAAAGGAAATGTTTATTCAAATAATTTCGATCATATATATTTTTTCTTTATTAAATCAATTTATTTTGACCGAAAATAATATTTGAAATATCCTAGAGCAATAAGTAAAAATGATAATTGAAATTATCTTATACAGGGTGATTTCCTCGTAGTGTAAATTGGGTGAAACTAGACCAAAAATGAAAAAAAATGCCGCCTTTCTATTTCAATCCGTTGCTGATATACGATAATTCAAAGGTTTTTTTTTTTTGAGAAATCCACGTTTTTTGCTATAAAAGCTGTAATATTTAATGCTCAAACATTTTTTTAAATTTTCGAATTTAGCATTAAATTTCCCATAAGACCAGAGTACATGTAACCTTGAATTTTACAAACTTGGGACCTAACGAACAGCTTGATCTTCACATTATTTAGGTGAAGTTTCAATATCTCATAATACTTCAACGCTCACCGTTTTTCAAAAAAACTATCCACAAATCTTACAAAAACTTGAAAATTTGACCACCTTTCATATGGTATGATCAAATTAATGAATTCCTGTTAATGTAATATTATGGTGAAATTTGCTTTTAAAACTGGAAAAAAAACATAGTGTTTTAATTTGGCATTCAAATCGAGTACTTGTAAAAATAAGACATTATGATAATCGCTCAGCGGAAATATGTATTTTAAACAAAATAAACTCTTCATTGGAATAAAAAACAAAGAAAAAATTAATTGTTTAATAGAAAATAAAAGAAAAATACATCAGATCAAAGGCTTTTATGTTAGTAGACTTATTTAATTATTATTATCTATTTGATTTGATTTTCGATGCAAGGTTTAGAACCCATTGATTTATTATTCAAAAGCAGTACAAAATGAATAAACCAACGATACCCCACTAAGATACCGTAAAAACATACTCACCTGTCCATACAATTCATATCAAGAAGTACTATTCTTCAATCTAATCTACATTCATAAGCAAACGGCAAACTTAAGGTCTATATTCATTATCATTGGGTTCTAAACCTTCTTCATATATTACAACTCTTTAAATTATCATAAATCTGCAATGAATTTGCATAGAAAAGTGCGATTAGCAGCATTTTTCTTGATTTTTAGTATACAGTGGAGTCCCACTTATACGAATGTGAGGGGGAACGGAAAATGTTTCGTATAAGTGAATACTTCTTATAATTGAATAGTACTAGGTTTTGTTCTATTTTAAAATAAAAGAAATTCCTCACTAAAAAAATGTCACAATTTTATTGTTTGTATACATTTTGCTGTTAGATAACGTTGTACATTATTATATTTTAAAGTTTCATATTACATGTACTATGTATGTATGTATGTATATGTATACTTAAATAAAAAATAACTAAAATAAACTTAAACAAAAAGCAAGATAGGAATTGAAATAATCATCACATTCCTCATTTTTTGAAAAATATAAGTACATATACATTTTTTCTTTAAAAATTCCGTAATTTTAGATTGCTTAATTTTTCTGGAAGCTACGTTATATAACAGCGTTCACATTCGATTATGAACGTTTTACAACCTCAAATGTAGCGACCGTTTGGGTAAATATTGGTGGTGCTCCAGGCTCTTCGTCGTCAGAACTTGGAGAATCGGATTCGTTAGGACCTTGTTCGGTTTTTGTGACTTCAGCAGCGATCTTCTGGTCACTTTGGAATGCACAGACTGCCATGTTTTCAAATTGAACAAAATTTTCGAATGTTACGCCTGGGTGAACGTTGGACCACTCAGGAGGTTCCTCAATGGTGCCTATATCATCTCTCGCTTCACTTGATTCGTCGACATATCCTTCCGTTTACGAAAGCAGTTTGTAATGTAAAAGGCTGAACAGCATTCCAAGATACTACCGTAAATGGCATAGCTTGTTAAAGTGCACTTGATTAATGAAACGTTTTGAGTATGTACATAGTGTCAATAAAAAACAAGGATCAACCGGTAAGTCTGTAAACATTTCGTGGAAAAACTTTTTGTCTCTTCGTATAACTGAATAGTATTTACTCCAGGAGAACAAATTAACTTTCGTATAAGTGAATGTTGCGTATAACTGAATATCGCAAAAGTGAATAATTGATTACACAGGATTAAATGGAGTTTCGCCGGGGAACGAAAAATTCTTCTAAGTAATTTTTTTCACACTAAGAGGGAATCACCCTGAATATATATAAATATATATTGTTTTCTATCTTCTCTCTGATGAAAATATGAACTTCCCACTGGGATTACGTTGATTCGATGATGATTTAAAATTCATCATTATGCCTTAAGGCATCATTTGTATTATTGGCTGTCAAAGCCCTGAGAAATGAGTTCGTTATCATCAGGTTCTGCTTTCTGCATTCCATTCACCTCTTGTAGTTCAATCAAGTCTTCTTTTGACAAAGGTTCTCATTGTGACTGTATTGGCCCATCAATATTTTTCTCCTTGTCATCTATGTCCCATCCATTGCTTCAATTAAAAAAAATAAAAAATAATGATTAAGTTAATGATGATTAAAAAAATTAAATTAATGATGATTAAAAAAAATAAAAAATGAAGAGGTCAAACGGTTGAAGCCTTTATAGTTTAAAATCTTTATAAAATACCATTGTCAGACCTCAAGCACTGCTTCTTTACTCAGCGACAGATGGTTTCTTGATTGCCGTCAATTAATTGACATAGGACACGTAAGAAGCGGTCACGCACGACTACGACATACGGGTATATTTAAGACCCGTCATAAGGTCCTCTGCTTTGAAAAAGATCGAGCCAAGAGATAGGAAATAACAACCGTAGCTGCTAAACAGAGGCTTTGGTTTATTTCATAGTTGTAGCTCCTTAGTATCTGATTATTGCTATTTATTTTATTATAGTTCTAATAATTATGGTAGTATGCCTGTAATACAGCATTTAATGTATTCAGAGCTTTTATATATATTTTTAATACGCTGGCGAAATATTCCGATATACACAACAAAACTAGTAAATAACAATACATGATATAATAAAGCATAATAATATAATCTATATCTATACTAATATAAATAAAAGGACAAGTCATTCGTTTGTGATCACTAAACGCGGAAACTACAGAACCAAATTTTAACCACATTATCTTCATAGTTCACAAGAAATTTAGCAATAGTAAAATATGGTGCGCAGTGCAGTTTGATAATCGACCGATATGTGGCGAGTGCCATTCAAGAGAGGTTACAAAGGTACAATGTTATATAAAGCTAGAAATTCTTGATAAAATTTACTGATTTTCAATTCAATTGTTATTTAAAAAGCTATAAATATATGCAGCGAAATGTGAATCCCAGTGCAGTTTAAAAATCGACCGATTTGTGGCCTGCAATAGAGTTTGTTATGGTAAAATTATTAAACCCAACTGTACCAAATTTTAATTACATCCTAATAGTTCTAGAAAGGTTTATAACAATAAATTTAACTATAAAAATAATTTAAATGTATAGTCTCGAGTGCCGGAAACGAGGTTTGACAAACTATTATATACTTCTATGTTTAGAAATTTAAATCCAACCAGATGGATCGATAAAATTATTTCTGCCAAATTGAATATCTAATTATGCTTTTACGTACTCTTCAAACGCTTCATCAATCCTATTTTAACCAGGTTAAAAATTAATGCAATGTGTAAAAATATCTTTGACGATATAATGCTAAATTCCATACTTCAATACGAGATTTGTATTAATAAACAAATTAGTTTGGAGTTGTAACTCACAGATTTGCATGCCGATTTTTATGTGGGTAATAACGAAAGTATTTTTATGTCAAAATACACACAAAACTACAATTTAACGTGAAATAACCATTTCACTATCTTGACTGAGAGGTGAGAAAAAAAAACGTGATTTTCATATTTTATTTTTTTCTCGGTTCCCAATGCCCATTGGCGGCTAGAATTCTAGTTTTTCACTATTCTAGGTCCCTACTACTTAAGAAAAAATCGGCATTTAAATCTGTGAGTTACAACTCCAAACGTCCCCTTGTAAGTTCTTTATTTTCTTTATTTATGAAAGCGGGTGAAGCTGCGACAGGGTATGCTAGTACATAAAATAAAAAGTGAACTTTATTAAGGGACTTTGTCCCTTAAGCATAACATTGCATAACAAAAACAAAAATCTTACCTGATCAAGAGAATTTAAAAATAACACAAGATAAATAAAAACTGAATACAGATTTGCATTAAAAAAAAAAAAAAAAAAAAAATGAAGCAAAAAAAAAAAAAACAAAGGAAAAAGAAAAATAGTGATACTTTGGTACTGACTTTATGTTTTGAAATAATCTTAGTACGAAAGTAGACAAAGCAAAAAACTCTTTTATCGGCGTTAACTCAAGACAATGTTTTTTGACTTACATTAGTATCATTCACTTATAACCCCACGACATAATGCATTGTTATTCTTATATCCTGGAAAAAAAAAAATTAATTATTTACTTTTAATATATTTCATTATGCTTACATATAATGATAAATATTCTAATAGCTAATTACACTGGTCAAGAAAAAAAAAATTGTTTGTTTCCTGTGACTATTCTGTTGTTTCTAACTCAATTTGATACATATTTTGTAAATATGATAACATTTTTCTCTAACAGCTTTTGTTTTTGAGTTATAGCTTACCAACCTTACTTAGTATTTTTATTTACATTTACAATTTTTGTTGGACAGTAAAATATATCCAGTTGTTTTCGATATTCGTTCGTCCAGACGGCGTTGTGCGCTTAATCCAGATTGTTTTTGTTATGTTTGTTGCGAATATATATTTGAACAATATCGAAAATCTATATCAGGCTTTGTAAAAACTGCATATCATCAATACTTCAAAATAGATTTGTACAATCAGGAGAAACCATGGGATCCCCATATTGTTTTCCAAAAATGTGTTATGTGTCTACGGTTATGGTCGAGCTGGAAAAGAGATGCAGTGAAATTCGTAACTCCCATGATTTGGCAAGAACCTCTAAACCATCATGACGACTGCTACTTCTACGTTGTGAAAATAAACGGAATTAACACTTGAAATCGAAACCACTTACATATCCTTACGTATCTTCTGCTCGGCGACCTCAATTAAAATGACGAGGGTTACAACCCAGCACATCTAAATCCTCTGATGATCCAAATCTCTGTGAACGCGAACAGAGTATATGAATTGATGACTCTGATTCAGATTAAAATGTAACCTTTCAGAACCTTAACCATTTAATCAGAAAGAACTAAATGACTTGGTAAGGGATCCGAACTTACCGAAAGACTCTTCTCGTTAAAAGAAAAAAAATTGCTTAATCCCGAAACCAACATTACTTTTTATCGTACCCGAGAAAAGAATCTGTTATCGTATTTTTCTCAAGAGAAGGATTTAGTCTTTTGTAACGATGTTGGTGGTATTTTGCAACAGATGGGTTTAATAAACTACAAGCCTAAGGATTTGTGTATTTTTATGGACAGCAACAAAAGAAGTTTAAAGTGTGTTTTGCTCCATAGCAGTATCAAATACGGATCCATACCTATTGTACATTCAACGACTTTGAAAGAAGAATACACAAATATTGCATGCAACGAGATCTACCTAAAGTCGTTTATTCAAGGAAATCCTATAAAAGATCATTTTATAATAATGTTCAATAAAATTGTGCTAACATTATGTGTTAATTTCCTTACATTTTTAAATCAATACAGTAAAACTTTATTTTTCACAAAATAAAGCTGTTAGCAATCTCCCAGTATTTTTTTCATAGTCAGGGCCTTTGAAACACCCAATAACAATAAAAAAAAATGAAGGAAACAAAAATTGTGTTGGCCAGTGTTAACAATACAATTATTAACATACAATTCGCTAGTTTACGTTAACTAATTATTACCTTGTATCTTTTTATGTCAAAAATTATTTGAATTATTTTTTTTAATGTATTATATGGTTGCCAAATATTTGAAATTGAATTATCATTGATAATGCAAAAGTAGATGATGAGAATTCTGTTGAGAAACTTTATTGTATAAAGTTAAAATACTTTTTTTTAAATACCCTAGAACAGATGATTTAACCGTAGTTGAAATTCAATCTGACACTTGAGATTAAGTCATCACCAATAAGGAGTTTTAATTTTTTTTTTTTTTTCTATCGTGATTCGAATCGGATTTCAAATCAGTCTCTGAGATGAGTTCTTTCACGCTTCCTGAGAAATATAATTTGTTTAAATATTTTTTGGGCTGAGGTATTATATATTAATATCGTTTGCTTGCACATTCCAACTGTTGGTTTATTGTTGGCATGGAGAAATAAAATAGTGAGTAGGGTAGTAACTGAAAACTATAGTTGTGTGTAATAAAAGTGTTAAGGGTAAACTAAAAAACTTTGAAGTTATAATCGCATAATATAGTTTAACAAGTTTAGTAAAATTTATGTTAATCTTACAACCTTTTCACAAATTGAAGTGGACCACTACAGAAATTTAAGATATTTTATAATTTTGTTTGCTTGATTGATAATACGAATCCAATTGGATTTGTTTGAGACTAACTCCAACGCCAATCACACAAGTGTTCGCCTCGTTCAGACAAATTGGATGAACTTGCTGACGGTTTAATTGAGGAATAGGCTTATTTGCTGAAGAAGCTTAAAGTGAAAAAAAAAAGAATATCTATTTAAATGTGTAAAAATATAAATGTATATATTGTAGTATTTTTTAAATTAATTTTAAAGAATACATTTTTCTCAAATTTTGTTTAGTGTAGGGTTTATATTATTATTATTATTTTTTTTTTTTTTTATTTTTTTTTTTGCAAATACTATTACCAATACATAAGTAAGGTAATAAATACACAAAAAACAAAAGTATGGTTAAAAAAGAGTGTTATCTAACATCTGATGAGTGCTACACTTCAATTTGTCGGCAGTTTATATTGAAACCTCACGTTTCCCTTTTATATACGTGTTTAATTTTCAACCTCTGATATCAATCGCTCCAATGCAAATTATAGTTTCAATCCCTATGCTAATGGACGTTTTTTAAATATAAATATATCATCTAAAATCAAAACCATTTAAGAAATAGAAAATTTTTAATGTACATATTTTATGAACTTTTGATTTGAATTTAAATTAATATTAAAATACTCTTTTTGTCATTTATAAAATTATAATGAGTAAGTTTAATGAGATTAGAGTTTGATTCGTATTTTAGCGTGATATTTATGGATCTTTTATTTTATTTAATACTCCTTATATATATATATTTTTTTTTTATTTAATAATTTGAAATTTCCTCCTTTTACTGTAACTTAGTTAAAGAATTTATGAGTAAAAAAAATGAGATTAAAAAAAAAATTGATGTAATTTATTTATTATTGAATGATGGGGTTTATCTGAAAAAAAACAAAAAAAAAAACCAAAAACTAAAATTTTTACATATTTCTACCAACGTTGGGGGACGGAACTTATAATATTTTTGTAGAACAAGTAATTCCTATGAAGTGGTCACTTTGACTAAAATACTTTTATTTATTGAGCTTTACAACCATATATACAATATAAAAATATAATACATCAAGTAAATGTGACGATAATGATAACAATGATACGTCACTTGTTTTTAACTACCCAATTGTAGCACTTATAAAGGTTTTATGTAATTAGAAGGTCCGAGGCCATTTTCTTTTCAGGCGCCTTAGAGAGTAAGCTGGAATGGAATGAGAAGAAAGTCGTAATAGAAATAAAGGGTATATTAAGATATTTGTGGATAAGTTTGTTTGTGACGAAGTAAGTAGCATCTAGGATTTGATTAAAAATTTAAATGTTTTAAATGTTTTATTTTTATAATTTCTTTTTATGATCAGTATTTCAAGTTCTTTATTAATTATCTTTATATTTTTCATTTAATATAACGTGAAATCTAGGCGCTAACGCCATTACAATAAACTGTGTTTTTATTTATGGTGGTTGCATTAATTTGCAGTCCGTGTTGAAATAATAGAAAATATATAATTGGTGAGGTAACCGATATAGGAGGTCGCTGCTGCGGCTGTAGGCTTTCGCTGTTGTTGCCATCAACGGCCATATGATAGTTAGCCCACTTGATATGTAATTAATTAGAACGCAATACAAGATGGTGGATAGTTAGCGTCACTGTTAAGACTCTTTTGTTTCGTCATTGATTTGCATGCAGATGTGGGTCTAGCAGCTCTTCGAATCAACGATAAAACAACAGCGTCTTTCAAACTGTATTATTTATTTATGGTGATTGAATTAATTTGCAATCCGTGTACAGTTTATTATTATGGCGTTAACACTATGATTGCTTCCTTTGAGGTTACCATGTACTAAAACCTTGGCCATCTCAGGCAGATCACCGTACTCATACCTTTTGAGACTCGTTGCATTGGAGAAATACGAAAGATAAAAAAAGGAATCTTGTCTATTTGCTAAGAATTAGAAAGTTAATGCATTATAACTAGTTTGGAAAAAGAGTTTGAATTCTATAAATGTCTCACGTATATTTATATAAGTACTTTAAAATTACAATCATCAATCGTAGCTAGAAGGAAAATTATTCCATTTTTTGATAAATCGAATAATGCTATTGATAAAAGGCAGCTAACGAAGGGTTGTGTAAATAAAGTCGGGAATTTTTATTGGAAAATTGGAGGAAAACGTAAGAAGGGAGAGGATAACAAGAGGACGTAGCGACACTCAGACCTCCGATGTCTTTCTTCGGATTAAATAATAAGGTTCGTTTCATACTGTCTTATTCTTTATTATATTTTCTATAGGCTTCAGGGAAACCAAATTAACAGTATGACCTCAACAACAAATAAAAAAAATAGTGCCACGCATAAGTCAACAAATTTAAGACGTAGTAGTTGTTTCTCATGTCGCCTATAAATGAAAATTAAATTGTTTATGCTCATCTATACTTCAAATAAATAAATTAAGGCTTAGCGAACCCGAAGGTTCGATGCCGACACCACCAACCGTCGACCGCACACTTCCCTCCAATCCACTCCTCCAAAACCTAAATCCCCCAGGTCGGCCCTGACACAATCCTCCCATCTTCGTCTCGGTCTCGGTCATTTACCCGACGGTTCATAACTGATTACTTTTTTCGGAATTCGATCATTATTAAACCCAACGACTTTACATGCCCATTTTAAGCGTCGCGCTGCTATTACTTCAACTATATTTACCGGATATAATTCGCGCAGTTCCGCACTTTGGAGTCTTCTAAATTTTCCTGTTTCTTCATCCTTTTTTGGGCCAAATATTCTACGCAGTACTTTTTTTTCGAAAACTTTAAGGCGTTGTTCCTCCCTTAACTTAAGCGGCTATGTTTCACATCCGTAGAGAACTGTTGGTAGTATAATAGTTTTGTATATCCTAATTTTTAAATTTTTGGAGAGTAAGCGCGAACTGAGTAATTTTGCGATCGAGAAATAACAAGCATTACCGGCTTTTAACCTAGCCTTTATTTCTTCTTGAATTTCATTTTTCGTCGCTATAATAGACCCTAGATATTTGAATTGCTTAACGTGTTCAAACGTTATTCCGGAAATATCTACATTACTAAATTTTTCACCGTTTTTGCTACAAATATTTCGTTTTATCGGTATTAATTACTAACCCAATTTCGTTACCGGTTTCCATGAGCGTAGTAGCGTCTATACTTCAAAACATTTATTTTTTTTTTTTTGTCAATATAGGGTATTACATTTTCTGCAAATATATACAGTAAGCAGCAAAATGTTTCGTACACCTTCTTCATTCACTAAAACAGTTTCCTAAACAAAAAAAAAATTTCAAGGACATCTGAAAAAATCGTGATAATTTCGAAGACCTCGAGGTTATTGCGATTTGTTCAGGGGTCCTAATTATGTTTTTCCGTTTTAGTGAATTTAGTAGGTGAAAACTTTTAATGCTCAACAGATGTTTCGTCTTGTAATAGAATGGCCATTTACTGTTGTTTGATAATCAACTTATAGCGTGCCATCTCGTACTTATGCCGTGTTCTCCGTTAATTCACCAAAGTTTTAGGTCCGATTTTCTTAAATGAGTTAATTCTGCCTTTGCAACTCTGCTATCATTTCATTTAGTCAGTAACACTCTATGTCGTTCTTCGGTACCGTTAGTAATTTCAATACTTTGAAATATAGTTTTAGCTCATTGAATATTCCATTAACATTACGAAAACCATTGATACAGAAAAACCCTCATTCATTCATTGATATAGATTATATCGATGAAACATTAATTATAAAGTCTTTCATTTTTTTATAGTTGTTTATTTTTTTTTTTTTTGACTATTTACTAAAAGGAAATCTTTTTAAGAAAGGAAGTTTTATGAAATTGCGTGTTTTTAATGTGTGTACTATAAATACAATTAATAAATTTTTCCAATTAAAACAATAACAAGTTGTTTGAAAACCTCTTTTAGTGGTACATGCAACCTTATTTACCTGGATAAGTGAAACCTTGTTTAAGTTTTAAGTGGAATACCCCTTAAAGTGGGATTTCTGTCACCACGAGATTCCACTTATCCAGGTTCGATTGTATTTCAATAAAGGTTTAAATTAAGGTTGCTGAAAAAAAAAATTCTTCGACTACTCAACATTTAAACACAATAGAAATTAAATAACATGTTGGATTTTGAAATTTTTCCGTGTTAGACCAACTGTGCGTCAATTGTGCTGATGGGGAGTCTGGGACGAACTTGAAACCTATTTATATTAACTATGGACGGCTTAGCTAAGGATTTTTTACTCCCTTTTAAAAAATCCTAAGGTCATCTGCCGGGCTGCGAACCCGCAATCTTGGGTTTAGTAGGTTGCTTTACTAACCACTACACCACAGGTGACCCGATCGTATATCTTGGTTGCAACGATAGAAGTGAACATTTTGTAGAGGCAATTTAAACATGTTATTGGCCGATATTCTTCATTCATTCATTGCTGAATCACAAAGCATATAAGTAATGCCTTCAGAGAATCCAACAGGGGGATCCTGTCTGCTTTTAAGTTTATCTTGGTAGAACTTAGCTAATATTTCATGTAAGGAGCGGAATCTTTAAACCCAGTTGGCTTGAATTCCATCAGTATCAGGTGCCCTCCAATTTTTCATGTTCCTGATTGCTTCCGTGACATTGTTTATAGTTATTTTTGCATCTGTCATTTCAGAAGTATTTTGGAACATTTGTATTTCTTGCTCTATCCAAAGGGAGTTCACATTGTGCCTCGTTGTCTGTTCCCATATATTCTTCCAGTAATCTTCGATGCCATTAGGGTATACAGTTGATCTTTTTATTTTTTGGCCAAGATATCTATAGAACTGGCGTTCATTCTGTCTGAATCATATCTGATGAGCGTTCCCCTATCCGCCACCTGGGAAGGCACCCGATGGGGGACTAACAACCCCTCACTTTTATATTTTTATATGTTATTATTAATATTATTAATATATCATCTTTGATTGTATCATATTTTATATATTGTATTGATAGAGGTTTCTCTTCTTATTTTATTTTTCTACTTTCATTGTACACATTGTATGAATGGATTCCTTGTCAACCATATTAGTAGTGGTTCAGAAATACTGGACCTGTTACTTTGTAACTTGTATGGGATGACTGAATGATGTCCCCGTTACCGATATTCAGAAGTAACAGGTACGACATACTTGCATACTTATTTAAGTACTTGAAGCAACATTCATACATATTACCTTCGTACTGATTATTACCGTTATTATATTTGGCGATATAAAGATTATTTAAAAAGTATTTGAAGACGTAAACTTTTTGATTAAAGCTGATATTGAATAGGTAACAGATATGCGAGTAATAGGTATACTAAAATATAAGTATAATCCGGTAAACGATTATGAGTATGGAGAAACGCTGACCTTCAGACAAGTAACAGGTATTTGTAACGAATATTTTTTGGACCTGTATCGGTCGTCCCTGTTACTGAAAAATATTGGTTTATACCATTCCTAAACCAAATTACTCATTGCACTTGAGTGAGGCAGATAGTAATATTTATTCAATGAAATCGTCTGTCAATATAAAAAAAAAAGTTCCTCAATGATAGGGAAGTCCGCCTGCAGAGTTGTGTTACTCTTACTAATTTTCAATCCAAAACAAAAAAATATATATTAAATTTAAATTAATAAGAAGTTAAACAACCACTTCCTGCTAAGAACAATGCTTCTGCTCCTGCCCTTGAGAAACCAAACAGTTTGCACTCTATTTGCCTTCTGTTGCTGAAATTCGCTTTACATAGAAAAGCGGTACGTGAACTTTCGGCGGGAGCCTCCATTTGGTTAAGTTGTCCCATTCAAATGCAAATCGACCCTAGCACTTCCACTGGTGACTGTCTTGGCACTACCGACTAAGGGCGAACCGCTACACGTAGGTTACCTCGTAGTAGGTCGCTTTGTTTCAACTCTTGGAAATGCAGAAAGAAATTGGACTCAAGAAAACCAGACAGGCCTGCTTCTTTTTAAAAAAATATATGTATATCGCAACAAGAGATGTGCATCCCAGCATGCTAGGATTTTACATATGTATTCCTGTATAGATATATTTTTGCATAATCTAAGTTTCACGTTAGAAAATTTCGTAAAACTCTCAAATTTCATTTAATAAAACGTATAATTATTTCATTCTTCCCCATATAATTTTGGAAGATTAAAGAAATAATGCACAATAATGCTACAATAAAAGAGTTTTAACGATAAACAAAGAAAAAATTTATTTTTTTATTTTTGTTTTTTTTACTTATGAGGGCGGGTGAAGCCGCGAATGGGGGATGCTAAAATTATAATAATTGTTTTAAAGATTAAAGTAAATTAATTTAACCGAATGTAATGAAATAAAACAAAATTATTTTTATTTTATTTATTAATTTTTTCGACTTTATGTATTTATTCACCTGTCAATTACAATAAGACAACCAGTGACTTTGTTGTGAGAAAGAGAATGGCGTGAAAGGCATGAGGGGGAGTAGAACCCAGCGGCGTCTCTAGTCTTTATTTTAGTCAATCAGGTCTCTCATCCAGCTCCTTCTCTAGGTGTTTTCGGGAATATGTATTGAGGCCATGTCGTTTATAAGTGTATTAGGATGTCCACGTATTTTTTTTTGTGGAATTGTTGGTAGTAGGTTCGTATTTGTTCGTTAACCGTTGGCATGCGTAGGTCAGTATGTAAAGTTATGTTGCTTACGTACCAGGGTGTTTTCGCGATTGTCCTGAATGTTTTTGCCTGGAAGATTTGGAGTATGTTAATAGTGTATTTTTAGCTGCTCCGTATATCTGAGAAGCGTATGATATCCAAATAGGTTTTAGCAAGTAAGTGTAAGTGTTCATGTTTGTTTTAGTTATAGAGTTGAACGTTTGGAGAGCTTTAAATATAAAACTTTTAGTCTTTGATTGAGCGTTTTTCTTTTTTTTTTCTTGATATTTGAAACCGATGTCATTCTTCGGTCACACGTCTTACCAAGGTAGTGTACAATGTCTGACCCGTATAAATTAACAATTACTTATAAATAGAGAAGAGTTCTTTTTCATGTAAATATAAATTGTTATATTTATATGGATTACAGGAGAACGCCATAATGTAATGCATATATATGAATATGTATTGTACATATTCGCAAAAACCTTGTAGATCCTAGAAACATTCTCTTACCTCCTCTAAATATAAAGTTGGGTCTCATGAAACAGTTATTGTTAATGAAAATTGCCGGTGCGAATAACTCGCCTCGGCGCAGTAAAAATGGACTGTATAGAATTAATCAAAGCGAGGTTCTGCAACTTTGGGGAGATGTTAGCGGGAAAATAATTCAACCAAAAAATACAGATAAGCGCACTCACCTGGTTGCGGTCGCCTTCTAGCTCTCGCACTCGAGGGGCCCCTGACTTCTTCACAGACAGGCGAACGCTCCTTGTGGCCTGTAAAACTTGATTGAACTCTCCTCCTCTGCTATCACCACTCATTGAAGTCAAAAGGAAAATTTTACTGGTTGTAGCACGAAAGGAAAACACTTTTAACATATAAAAGATTCTCGGAAGGCTATGTGAGCCTTGAGCATGTAAACTAGGAAGACCATGAAGTCTTGGACAAAAGTAGGTGCATCCAGGGCAGAGTGCAGGAACAGAGTGGCCGAGAATGGTCCTGAGGGGATTAAGATTGCGATTAGAACTCCCGCATATTAAACTTTGCGAGAGTTAATAAAGTCAACTGCCCTCTGGTTGGCAATAGGAAAACTAAGTAAAGGGCCGGTTAATGAGGGAAGTCGGTAGAGGGCGTCACTTGAACTAAGTTACAATTTTCTCATTCCCCCTTAACACAAAAAGCGCCGATCGGCGCGAACATACCGCCCACCAAAATTGGGATGTTGCCCAATTTTATTCCAAAAGTTATACAATGAAAATGGAGGGCGGCAGCAGCAAATTTATACAATAAAATAAGAGAAAAGAAAGCTCAGCTTGAGTAAGGAGAAAGATAAAGAAAAAAAAAGGAAATAATAAAAATACTGTAACAAGAATGGGTGCACAATTATACAATGTAAAGAAAAGGAAACAGCCCAACTGGGCAACAGTTATATAATGTAAAGAAAATAAAACAGTACTACTGTGTAAACAATTATACAAAGTAAAGAAAAAAGAATCAGCCCAACTGAGCAACAATTATATAAAATAAAAAACATAAATGGCACAGACGTCATTCCGGGAGCGGAATGAGCTTGTTGATCGGCCTAGTGAAAGTACCATTGGAGGTCTCAAGGATGGCCACTCGAGGTACACCGTCGAGCCCAGACTTGAGTTCGGAGATGCGGGCTATAGGCCAGGAGAGGGGAGGGCTATTCACACCCTTGATCACAACAACATCGCCTTGCTTTATTGGTTTGGACACTGCGGTCCACTTAGTACGCTGCAGCAGCGAGTTTAAGTACTCCCTGGACCATCGTCGCCAAAAAATGCTGCGAATACTGGGAAATGATCTTCCATCTAGACGTTAAATGATGATCCTCAGAAATAGGAATCTCGGCAACGGATAAAAAGTGGAGCCCCAATGAGGAAGAGTCCCGGACTTAAGTAAGCAGCGGCATCCGCGGGGGCAGAAGGCAATGAACAGATAGGACGGCTATTTAGAATAGCCTCGATCCGAGCGAAAAGAGTGGCATATTCTTCGAAAGTGAATAAAACTTCGGTGGATAACCGAGATAACAAAGGTTCTGCGGATTTGACTGCGGCTTCCCAAAGACCACCGAAATTGGGCGCTAAAGGAGGATTGAATACCCAACTTATCTCTCGACTCGACAAGACATTCGAAATTTCCTCGTGATGAGCGCGGAGGAAAAGATGCACGTCTTTTAATTGCTTATTAGCTCCGACAAAATTACGACCCTGGTCAGATAGAATGGAATGCGGAAGACCGCGGCGTGCAACGAATCTATCTAGAGTAGCCAGGAAAACGGCAGTGGAAAGCTCAGAGGCAAATTCGAGGTGCACGGCCTTGGTGGCGGTACACACAAATACGCATAAGTAACCCTTGGTAAGAGCAGATTTACGAAGCCGCGACGCGCGAACCTGAAATGGCCCCGCGAAATCAATCCCGGTGTTGAAGAAAGGTCTGCTGGGCCGAACGCGGCACGAAGGCAGGTCAGCCATAATGGGTTGCACGGTAGGAGCACGGAAACGAAGGCATGTGGTACAACGGTGGATCACCTTCCTTAACAGCTGACGCAACGAGATAATCCAGAAACGGCTACACACGAGGGCCTGGCAAGTAGTAGGCCCAGCGTGTGGGGAGGAACTGTGAAAGTGCTTGCAGATTAACAGAGATAGATATGCGGACTTAGGAAGCAAAATTGGGTGACGGGAATCGTACTTTAAATTGGCGTTCTTAAGTCGGCCGCCCACCCTGAGAACACCCAGGCTGTCGATGAAAGGCTCAGGTTGCAAAGCGACTTTGCCGGCTTTCCGGTACGAATTTTGAGTAGAGAATCCTGAAAATGCTCGGAAATAAGAGCTAAAGGCCGGGAGAGTGAGGAGCTGTTCAGTCCCTTGCTCACAACAACGTCGCCCTGTTTCGTGGTTCCACAACGGCGTTTGGAATTTGAAGTCCACTTATAACGTTGTGAATCATGATTAGGAACGGCGTTGTCAAGTATGCCGCCCACCCTGAGGACCTCCAGGCTACCGAGGAAAGGAGTACGGCAACAAGGCGGCTTTGCCGGCTTATCGGCACGGATATTAAGGAGAGACCCAGAAAAATGTTTAAAGGTATGGTCAGGTTCATTTGTGATGAGCGCAATGGGAGTAGACTTAAGATCCGGTAATGGCTTGGTGCTTAAGTCGGGGTCACGATAAGGAGGAGGCCAATGCTCCTGGCAATTGGTCAAAGAGGAGGGATCTTGAGTCCCTAAACATAAATTGTTGGTCTGCGCGTAATGAGTACGGGTAAGACCCCTAGAGTCAATATGGGCATGATTAGCGACAGAAGAAACATCAGTAAACCCTACTGGGGAGAATTTGTCGAATATTGAAACTTTAGAGCGTACAGACCCTTTGATATCTAAAACTGGTGGTTTTAAAAAAGTAGATTCAATAGGATTCGAGACCGGAATTTTACTTGTTACTCTATCTTGGTTACCTTGTGAACATACTGGTTTCTTATTGTTTTTATTTTTAATAAGAAGGAATTTTGAACAATGTTGATTGGCTAAAGAATAGCGGCTATTTGAGGATGAGATGTAATTATCCTCTTCTGCAAGAGAAGCAAATGACCTTTCATCAGATGAATCACTGACAGTGGTATCAGCACCACCTGTTTTATCTACGTGATTAATTATTGAAACTCGATTTGAGTATAAAGAAGCATCTAGATTATTGATTTGCATGTCCTGGTGAACGTTATCACTGGTTAGTGCATGCCTACATGTATGGATGTCAATAGAAGGGTCAATGTTTTCTGGAATGTCAGAAACATTTGAGTCTTTATGGTCTGTACTCACGGATTGTTCAACTGGGAGTTTTTCAATATTTTCAGTTTCCGAAGATTTCCATGATTGATGATTGATAGGTGGTAAGGAGAAAGCACTTTGAGCCAAATGAATAGGGGTGGCAACCGGTGTTGAGGTTATACTGGGTTGTTCTATTTTTAACTGAAATAATTTAGCCTTTATTTTACGCGCTATATCATTGAAGGCTATAGCTGGGGCTTGGGTATCTACTTGATTCTGTTTTGATAGGATAAAATTTAGGTCACTGATTTTTTCATTTACCGTTTCAAATTTAGCTTGAAGAGAGGGTAAATCCTCGCAAAGAGCCTGAACATAAAAAATATCCTCAACAGAAGAAGCTTTTATTTGGGCCCAACTGCTAGTTATAACAGCAAACACTGTTTCCCTCCTTGCCAATAATTGTGTTTGCAAAATGATGTTTTGTCTTCAGAAGGCATTTTGTAAAATATGGAATATATAAATAAACAGATAAAATAAAATTGTAATATGCAAAGCAGTAAGGGAAAGGAGAGAAAGTGGCTAAATTAATTAGACTAATTATTACGTTATTGTAACTGACGTTACAATAAGGCAATATGGCGGGAACTGTTACGAGACGCAGTAACGAGTACTTTACTAGAGAAGTGGGAGGTGGTGACGTCAGCCACCAGCGGATCAAATTGATGGAGACAAAATGGCTGAGTATAGGGTTAGTCAAAAACCGGCAGAAACTGGCAATCACGTACTTTGAACAGAAAGTGGTCAAAAGTTCGTGATTTCTGGAAATTTGAAAATAACAACCAGTAAAATAAATAAAATTGAAAAATGAGCGGCCGATTAATCGCCCCAAAACTGCAAAAAGTCTCGCTTCAATGCGGTACAATATATACGGCCCGGATCGGACCAAAAATGTTAATGAAAATTGCCGGTGCGAATAACTCGCCTCGGCGCAGTAAAAATGGACTGTATAGAATTTAAATCAAAGCGAGGTTCTGCAACTTTGGGGAGATGTTAGCGGGAAAATAATTCAACCAAAAAATACAGATAAGCGCACTCACCTGGTTGCGGTCGCCTTCTAGCTCTCGCACTCGAGGGGCCCCTGACTTCCTCACAGACAGGCGAACGCTCCTTGTGGCCTGTAAAACTTGATTGAACTCTCCTCCTCTGCTATCACCACTCATTGAAAGTCAAAAGGAAAATTTTACTGGTTGTAGCACGAAAGGAAAACACTTTTAACATATAAAAGATTCTCGGAAGGCTATGTGAGCCTTGAGCATGTAAACTAGGAAGACCATGAAGTCTTGGACAAAAGTAGGTGCATCCAGGGCAGAGTGCAGGAACAGAGTGGCCGAGAATGGTCCTGAGGGGATTAAGATTGCGATTAGAACTCTCGCATATTAAACTTTGCGAGAGTTAATAAAGTCAACTGCCCTCTGGTTGGCAATAGGAAAACTAAGTAAAGGGCCGGTTAATGAGGGAAGTCGGTAGAGGGCGTCACTTGAACTAAGTTACAATTTTCTCATTCCCCCTTAACACAAAAGCGCCGATCGGCGCGAACAGTTATATAATACTTTATATTTATATGAAACAGTTATATATGCTTTTTTAAATTATATAAAAAAAGCAAATTTCTCAAAAATTATGGGTGATACAAAAAACACTAAGACCAGTTTTGGATTCAGCACACAAAAATCTGTAAAGTAGACAAAGTTTTCAAAAACATTTTTTTGTTTTTGTTGGCCTGTGTTATTAGTAAATTTTATTATCATTTTGAGAATCTATATAACACCTTATCTTTGTAAACTGGCATCTAGAATGGTGCTTCTATCGGTCAATTTTCAAACGTCTCTGTGGTCACTTTTTTAATAACTTATGAATTAAAAATTAGTATATTTTATTCTTGATAATCAGTCATGGAACTATAAACATGATATAATTAAAATTTGATTTAGAGTTGTTGAGTAGTTTCCGTGATTAGTGATCACAAACGATAATTGGCTTGTCCTTTTATATTATAATATGGATATCATTAAAGATTTCTATAGATTCAAATTGGTTATTATATAATATCAAATTATTTAGGATTTTCATCAAACCCTCCCCAAGAAACAATTAGTTCCTTTTAGCTCCAGCCTATTCACAATATCTACAATAGACTTGTGCCCACAATTATTATCCTAAATAAACAATATTTTGTACAATAGTCGGCTCACAATGGAGCCTCCTGTTACAATATTTTGCTCTCGCTGTTACAATGGAAGACTCGATCCTGTTTTCGTAACGATCTCTAAATGGACCGTCTCCTACGCAACTGGTCTTTATCTTGTCTTAATGTGACCGTGACCGCTGAGTCAGCGATGGGTGGTCCTGTCCTCACGTTGTTACATTAAACGTAATTTTGGTCTGGTTTGAACCTTCACCCATTAATAACTTCTTAAATTAATAACTTAATTAAATTAATAATTTTCTTTCAATTACAGAAAAGCGTCGATTGTCCGAACTAATGTTGTCAGGGCAGGTACGGACAGCCAAAAATTTGGATAATGAAAATTCGCTTAAAAAAATTATTATGTGTTAAAAGTATGTTCCAATATTTTACTTTTCTTTTTCTTTTTTTTTTTTTTTCAAACTTTCGAGACTCAAAATGCCCGCCTAAATGGAAAGATTATAGCCCAGTCAATAAAGGTTTCGTGTCGCAACTAATTATGGGAAAGCTGAATTTTTGCAGGGTGTTAGTGCATAAAGTATACACTAAAAAAAAACACAAAGCCCCGACCCCCACCCCTCTTGCTTCCCTCCCCCACACCCCTTCAGCAACATTACAAGTACAGAACTCTGGTTATATGCCGACAGCTCGAAACCTAATTATTCTATCGGGGTGTTCTTTTTTTTAATTTACCCATAATAATATTACAAACAAATTATGTTATATACACTTTTTATGTAGATAGCTTAGTTTCGCCGTAATACTTAATCATATACAGAAAACTGCCACTACAAAAACCAAAAAGTAACTTCTCTTTTCTCACATGAAAGTAGGTTAAATTTTGCTATAATAACTCAAGTATTAAATTATGATCTAGTCCCGTAAAACACCCACGGCAGAATATTAAGGAAGGCTTTTTATCACACTTACAGCTAAGGGTGGTGAACAATATCCAGCTGTCAGATCTTTTGATTTTTGGAGTTAAATCTTCGATACTAAATTTTGTACTATATAAGTGATAAAAGTAAACTATAAATTATTATATAAAAAAAAATGCACTTTGGAAGTAAAAACCTAAAAATAAACGTTATTACATTATTGCTGCATTTCAACTAAATGACTAATCATGATCATGAACAGCATTATATGCGTTTGTGCACCTCAGCACGGCCCTGCTAGGACCGGCGCGCCAGTGTCCACTACTCTTTCAAAGCTCTCTATGAAGCCATCGTCTTAATATTATGCGTTATGAGACACACCATTTTAAAGCTAATTATATTATCTATAAGTTTTGTTCAACACTTTTCTTTCCAAAACGTAATGATAAAAACCTATAATTTGTTGAAGTTACTTTTTGTTTTTTGTAGTGGCAGTTTTCTGTATATGATTAAGTATTACGGCGAAACTAAGCTATCTACATAAAAAGTGTATAACATAATTTGTTTGTAATATTATTATGAGTAAATTAAATAAGAGAACACTCCGATAGAATAATTAAGTTTCGAGTTGTCGGCATATAACCAGAGTTCTGTACTTGTAATGTTGCTGAAGGGGTGTGGGGGGGAAGCAAGAGGGGTGGGGGTCGGGACTTTGTGTTTTTTAGTGTATACTTTATGTACTAACACGCTGCAAAAATTCAGCTTTCCTCTAATTAGTTGAGACAAAGGCTAATTTCTTGCTTTCATTGACTGGGCTATTATGTGCGTACCACACGATTTAAATGAATGAAAAATAATCTTTATTCTGGGGCACCTTGTCCCTTAAGAATAATACAAAACTACAATAAAAAGGTATTATTGTCTGGCTGGGTATATAACAGGCAGCAACTTATATAGAATGTAAATTATATACATATAAATATATATGGTGAAATTTTAGATTTAAAAACAAGTCTTTGGGCTTATATAAGAAAAACAAAATTAAACTAAAAAAAATAAATAAAATAAAATAAAATAAAAAAAAAGAAGGAAATATTCTAACACAAATTTATTATTACATAATTTCGGAAGATTGATAATTGAGGAGGTAGATGAATAAATTATGTTTAAAGGAAGTGAGAGAAGGAGCATTGCGGATCGAAATGGTTATGGAATTCCAAAATAAAGCTGCACGATTAATAAAGGATTTTTCAATGGAAGCAGTTCGATGAGAAGGGATATACAAATCAATAGGCTGAGATTTGGTGTTTAAAAGATGAATGGAAGAACGAAGGTCAAGGATGTAGTAAATGTACGAAGGTTTTTTGGAGTTGAAGGAAGTATTGTCGCCGAAAACTTGGATAAAGCCACCTAAACTCGGAATACTAGCAAGTGATGTGAAAACGGCTGGGGACCCCAAAAATGAATCTTATAAATGAGTTCATTAATCTTTTCAGTTTCATTTTAAGCTCGCCAGACTAAGCATCCATAATCGAGGTGGGGAATGATGAGGAAAGATACTAACAATTGACGGGTATTGCGAGGGAAAGATTCACGGAATCTTAGGAGCTGTTTGAGGATTGAGATGGTTTTTCGGGTAGGATGAGGTTATTCCAATACATATGTTGATCAAGTACTACTCCGAGGTTTTTGACAGAGTTTGTGAACTGAATAGGAACGTTATTGAGATAAAGAAGTGGAGAACATGAAAGGGAATTATGGGAGGGTGTTGATCCCATTAGCATTGCCTTAGTTTTTTCTGGGTTCAGTTGTAACTTATTCTCCACTGCCCATTGGTTATTGCTATAAATGATATAGCTATGTGATATACGATTGAATCAGAATTATTTATATCTCCCGTTAATGTTGATTTACCAAACCGAACTCGATGGCTAATGCCTGACACGATAAATTTCCATTTTGTCAATTAATGAAAGAACAGCTCGTTTTCTTTTTGTTTACATACTGTAATATTAAAACAAATAGAGATCACAAATGCGATGTATTCCTCACAAAGAACGATTTAAAACTGAAGGTGATCGATCTATTACCAACTAAATTAGGAGAATCTATAGGAAAGGGTTCAGAGAAACAAATGATTTTATATATTTAGGTCTACAGTTCTCAGTAAACAAATCCGTATGTATTACGGTATTAAGTTCATTTTTTGTCGATTATGAGAAATAATTAAGGCTTCTCTTATAGAAGTGCTAGGAAAACATTTTGTTTTTTATTTTATTTAATTTTTAAATAAAAATAATTTTAACAATAGTAATTGGCAATTAATTCTAATAATAAAAACCATACAAAGTTCCGTTAATTGGATGTTCGAATAATTGACGCTCCACTGTCGCTGTTTAATGTCTGTTAGACATGAACATAAGTCTTTTAGCAGGGAGCCAATAGTTCTCTTGTGTTACGTTTTTTTCACTCTCAAAATTTGTAACGATTTTTCCACAATCAAAATGTATTACTTTTTTTTACAAACAAAAATGTAATATTTTGGCACACTCTAGCTCTGTTCGTGTCACAGATATAAAAATTCACAGACAATTTTGTTATCAGAAATTTATTAGTAGATATTTTTTGTTAAATAATATTTGTCTCTAAGACCTATTGTTTAGGAGATATATTGGTTTGGATGAAAACAGTCACATTGCAACGCTTTTGTCATCCTCAAAATGTAATTTTTTTCACAAACAAAAAAGTAACATTTTGACACACTCTAGCTCTGTGGGTATTACCGATCAAACGTTTACAGACAATTTTCTTATTAGAAATTTAATGGAAAATATTTGTTGTTATATGAGGCATCCAGTTGCAAATCGCAGCAAAACCGGATTTCTAACTTTTTCACCAGAAGCCAAAAACCATAGCAATCGGTATGAATGTAATTTTTCTTGTATAATTAGCAGAAAAATAGATTGTTTTAGTTGGACAAGCGTATTAAGGGCACCTGTTAACCAGTTTTTTTTTTGTTTTTTTTTAATTGGTTTGTCTTCTGTACTTACTCCGTTTTGCAACAGTTTCAGACTTACTCCTTTTTGATAATGAAATAGATACATGTGTTGAGTTGATTTAAAGAATTGACATGCTGGGTTAAAAAATGATTTTACGTTCAAAAATTTTTCTTATTAACTTGCTGAACAATATAAACGGATAGTAAAGTAATAAACGATACATGCACGTACATGGACTAGTCTATGTAATTACAATACACATTTTCCTAAACAAATTATTATTCTTTCTCATCTTCTAGACAGAATTTTAGTAAAACTTCTTTAAAAATCATTAAAAACAATTTATCATTAAAAAATATTTGTATACATAAATGCTATTATTTTTGATAGTATTGAGGAACAAAATTAATATTTTATTGAAATATGTGTACAATCTGCCTCAGTAAAGGGCAATAGGTATAGAGATAAATGTATTCATTCATACCGTATTTACAAATGCACACACACAGACAACTAATAACAATAAAATAAAATAAAATAAATAAATATCTTCATAAAATAAAACTAATAATTATTTACAATAATCAAAAATAAAACAAAATTGAATTAAAATTAAAATACACAAATTATTATTCATTCATACTTTATATACAATACAAACACACTCAGCCCGGGAAACCCGAATCGAACCTATTTTCCCCACTTATTGGGAGTCAAGGCTAGACGCGTAGAGATCCCAGCGCTGCTCTCTCGGCTGCATCACTGGTAATATCCAGTGGAGGCTGAGTGGGAGCGCTATGGCCACAGATAGTCAGGACTTGAGTGGAGAAGCTGGTCATTACCAGAACTCCAACATAACTTTATACATTATAAAAGGTCTCGGGGCCATTACCGTTTTAACCTTCTCGGAGGGTTATAAGGATGGTTATGACTGGATAGGGATTGAGCCAGAGGATTGGGATGATTGGATAGGTTCTGATGAAATTTCGAGAATTTTGAAGGAATGAGATCAAGGACAAAATGTATTTTTAGGTCATTATGTAGGGTTTTATTGGTAACATAATAAGGTGCATTGACTATTGTTCGGAGGACTTTGGATTGGAAGGATTGAATACGTTTAATATTCGATTGTCTTGCTGTTCCCCACAGTTCAACTCCGTAGGTCCAAATAGGTTTTAATAATGTTTTATATATGAGGAGTTTGCTATCTACTGAGATGAAAATTCCTGCCTAGTAGTCTGTAGAGTTGGCTGAATCTCCTGTTTAGATCTTGTCTTTTTAGTCTAGTGTGAGGGTTCCAAGTCAGTCTTTTGTCAAGATGAAAGCCAAGGTTTGTTTGTTTGTTTCGTTTAACGTCACTTTATGCTGCTATGGCTAATCGGACGATGCTACGGTGGGAGTCCTAAATTTTGCCTATCCAGGTATAATTAGGATAGGGATCTTTAACGAGTACCTGACATCGCACAGGCTCGGGACCCCCATTTTACGTCCCTTCCGAAGGACGGCATAGCTGAGGATTTTTTACTCCCTTTAAAAAATCCTAAGGTCATCTGCCGGGCTGCGAACCCGCGATCTTGGGTTTAGTAGGTTGCTATGCTAACCACTACACCACAGGTGACCCCATGAAAGCCAAGGTAGCGTACTGAGTCGGATATAGGTATAGGGATATTATTGAAGTGGATGGGAGGACAGGATATGTGGCGAAGGGTAAAAGTTATATGATTGCAATTGGCTTCATTAACTTATATTCTCCACTTGCTGCACCAAGCTTCAATCTGTAAAAGATGTGTTTGGAGGTTGAGGGAAGTAAGTTTAGGATCTGGATGGGATGATAGGATAGCAGTATCATCTGCAAATGTGGCTAAAAAGGTATTATAGTCCAAGAGCCGAGGCCAAATTTCATGACTTATTTGAAGAAAACTTTTAGACATACAGCCATCAAATGTCCACCCTCAGCAATCAATTTGCACTTGTCTGCCAACTCAAAGCGGGGGCGTTTCAAAATGGCGACCTCCGAAAGGGGGTAGCAAATATCAAAATATGGTATTATTTGAAGATGATTTATTTAAAGCAAACAAGAAACTGCAAACCCCCTAGGTACCAAAAAACGTTGTCTGCAAAAATTTGGAGGGGGCGTCGCACCGGCAGACAAAATTCAAAATCCTCGTTTTTTGAGTCTTAAAGTGGACCATTTGAAGACGATTTATTTCAAGCACACAAGAAACTGCATGGTCACTAGATGACAAAAAACGTTGTCTGCCAAAATTTGGAGGGGGCGTCGCACCAGCAGACAAAATTCAAAATCCGCGTTTTTCAGTCCAAAAGTTGACAATTTGAAGACGATTTATTTGAAGCACACAAGAAACTGCATACTTCCTAGATGTCAAAAAACGTTGTCTGCCAAAATTTGGAGGGGGCTAAGCACTGGCAGACAAAATTCAAAATCCGCGTTTTTTCAGTCCAAAAGTGGACAATTTGAAGACGATTTATTTGAAGCACACAAGAAACTGCATACTCCCAGATGACAAAAAACGTTGTCTGCCAAAATTTGGAGAGGGCTAAGCACCGGCAGACAAAATTCAAAATCCTTGTGAAGGCGTCACACCGGCTGACATTGTTCAAAACTCACATCCTTTTCGTCCAACAGTGAACTTTTTGAACATGATTTCCTTTTTTATTTGATTTATAAGTAGTTTTTCTCTAGAATGATTTGAGGAAATTATATTATATTGCTTCCTATGTATGGTACAATAAAATTATTTTAATATAAAATAATCTTGTTTTAAAATTTAATGTAAAAAATACCAATTAATATATATGAATAGTAATAATATAAATACCGGCCACATAATTAAAAAATAATAATATTTCAACTTATAAAGTTATGAAATATGTACTATCCTGGAACAAAATTCGTATAAAAAAATGATAGACCGAGAGCCCGATAGGAAAACATACCGATTTATTTCACCCATTTTTTGTAATGCATGGGTGTAACCTGTCCACTGTTCTGAATGAAAATTTATGAATTTCCAATAAAGGTGAGTGCCGCAAAAATGACAGTGGGGGGGGGGGGGGGAAGGAGTTGAAAATAGTATTTCTTAGAAGTTAGGAAATCGTTACTTTTAGTATATTTTGTGTTCTATTATACGTTATTCAAGCAAATCAACTTTGCAACAAATTTTGTAATAGTCATTTTGTTCTCAGATCAATAGTTTTAGAGCGGTTTTGCCACCAAAGATTGACTAACTTTGAAGAAACATTCGATTTTTCAAGAAACATAGGTTTACGAAGAACTACATGTTTTCCACGCTTTGAGTAGTACATATTTCATAACTTTATAAGTTGAAATATTATTCATTTTTTAATTATATCGCCGGTATTTATATTATTCCTGTTCATATGTATTAATTGGTATTTTTAACATTAAAATTTTTAAACAAGATTATTTTAAATTAAAATAATTATGTTGTACCATAGGTAGGAAGCAATACACTATAATTTCCTCAAATTATTCTAGAGAAAAACTACTTATAAATCAAATAAAAAAGGAAATCATGTTCAAAAAGTTCACTGTTGGACGAAAAGGATTTGAGTTTTGAACAATGTCAGCCGGTGTGACGCCTTCACAAGGGTTTTGAATTTTGTCTGCCGGTGCTTAGCCCCCTCCAAATTTTGGCAGACAACGTTTTTTGTCATCTATGGAGTATGCAGTTTCCTGTGTGCTTCAAATAAATCGTCTTCAAATTGTCCACTTTTGGACTGAAAAAACACGGATTTTGAATTTTGTCTGCCGGTGCTTAGCCCCCTCCAAATTTTGGCAGACAACGTTTTTGTCATCTAGGAAGTATGCAGTTTCTTGTGTGCTGGAAATAAATCGTATTCAAATGGTCCACTTTGGACTGAAAAAACGCGGATTTTGAATTTTGTCTGCCGGTGTTTAGCCCCCTCCAAATTTTGGCAGACAACGTTTTTTTTACATCTAGGAAGTATGCAGTTTCTTGTGTGCTTCAAATAAATCGTCTTCAAATTGTCAACTTTTGGACTGAAAAATCGCGGATTTTGAATTTTGTCTGCCGGTGCGACGCCCCCTCCAAATTTTGGCAGACAACGTTTTTTGTCATCTAGTGACCATGCAGTTTCTTGTGTGCTTGAAATAAATCGTCTTCAAATGGTCCAGTTTTGGACTCAAAAAACGAGGATTTTGAATTTTGTCTGCCGGTGCGACGCCCCCCTCCAAATTATGGCAGACAGCGTTTTTTGGCACCTAGGGGGTTTGCAGTTTCTTGTTTGCTTTAAATAGATCATCTTCAAATAATACCATATTTTGATATTTGCTACCCCCTTTCAGTGGTCGCCATTTTGAAAACGCCCCGCTTTGAGTTGGCAGACAAGTGCAAATTGATTGCTGAGGGTGGACATTTGATGGCTGTATGTCTAAAAGTTTTCTTCAAATAAGTCATGAAATTTGGCCTCGGCTCTTGGACTATTAGGGTTTGTTGGTATATCTGCAGTGAAGAGATTATAGAGGACAGGACCTAGGACACTACCTTGTGGCACACCGGCATCAATAGGATAACAGTTGGAGAACTCTGAGCCGAGGAACAAAATAAGAACAATAAAGTATTGAACTATGTAGTATTATCCAAATATTATTGACTGAGGGTTTTTGTTGGTAAAATAAAAATTCAAAAACTTTTTTTATAATGTTTAAAAACATTTATTTGTTTAGTTTAACAAAAAAAAAAATGAAATATAATTTAAAAAAGGGACTAGTCAATAGTAATTACGATCACAATAACAGGTAGCATTCCTAAACAGCTAATTGTGTTTCTTGCTCCTCATTCATGTCTCCTAAATTTGACTAATAATTATTATCTTAATTTTCTCCATCATAATTTTCAGTGTCAAATATTTTCTTGTACATATCTAACTCTTTTAATTCTTTCCCATTGTTCCCATACTGCTTTTTTAATAATTTATTGACATCACTCTACTTTGCTTTTTTGACCGGGACACCAGTTTCAACTAGCATTGGGCTACAGAATTTTAAAAAATGGCAGCCACATTGTGAGATACTCCCTTTTGGTTCTGTGGTAGGCATGGTTTTACTCCCTTTTGCTACAGTAGGTGATTTTTAATTGTAAATTTGAACAGCTTTTCCTTCGTTTTTAAACCTAAAACCTAGCCAGTCTTCTGCGAGGCAAGGAGCTGGATCGAACGGTTTATAAAACTTAATTTCGATTTTTGGTGGATAAGCTACGTTTTGCAATTAGGCGCCTCATATAACATTTGTCGTTAGAACCTTCTTTTTAGGAGCCATCCATATTGGTTTCAATGATAAAAAAAAAAGTCACACTATAACGCTTTTTTCACCCTCATTATTTTGTTGACACTCGAAAATGTAACATTTTTACACACTCTAGTTGGTATTTCTCGTATTATATATTTTTCGACAATCGAACGAATTTCTAGAATCAACAATCAAAGATTTTTCTTATGCGAAATTTAAATTTAAATTTAAATTGAATAAAATATATAGACATGTATATATTTATAGCATTTGTCGTTAGGTCCCTACCTTTTAGGGGATATATTGGTTCGAATAAAAAAAGTCACGTTTTGCCCATATTTTTTTGGCTTTTTAGATTTCTAGCTTTCTCGAATCAAAAATTTGCCTATAATATTCTGATCAGAACTTTAATGGAAAATATGTTTTGTTTTATAACATTTGTCATTAGAATATACCATTTAGGAGCTATATTGGTTTGATATAGTTCTTTTCTTAAATTTTAAAACCAGAAACCTGTATTAATTTCCAGTCAAACCGATGATAGTTGTACTTTTTTTTATTTTAATTATTTCAATATGATTAGTATATTTGAAGGTTTACTGATGTATGATATGCTATTTAATTTGTTTGTCTCCAACAAACGTTTGTAGCAGACAGTGACAGATGCGTACAGAATGTGCCTACCAGCTGGTCCAGCATGGCCGTATTGTGTTAGAGGGACGTTCTCCTCTGATAGGGCTTTTCCTCTGATGTTAATTTTATTTTCTCATCATCTTTACTGGGATTAGTTATGTGCTGAATCTTATATTATAAAATATTTTGAAGTGACGACTCTGAATTTTTTTTTTTTTTAAATATTGGATGTGTTAAAATAATTTCGTTTATATTTAAATAGGGTATAGATAAAAATAGGATTGACATTATATCAATATGGGCGGTCATTAAGAAACAATTGACTGTATATATTTAAAAAAGTGGCGTGAAAATGAGGAATGCTAGGACAATGTTCATAAAAATATAAATAAATTAAGTATAGGTAATTGATACTGAATAGTTGTCTATTATATGTAACAATGACTTGTACGCAATAAAATATTGGAAGAACACCGATAAAATTTATATATTATAAGGTAGCATCTTCTCTTTAGAGAATTAACGGTTACCAAACAGGGAAAAAGCTAGGAAACAAGTGAGCTTAAATAGGTAATGAGTTTATTGTGAAAGTTCGGCATTTGTTTTGGAACAAATCAACTACTTACAGAACATAAATATATTTGTAGCTAATTATATTAGTGATGTAGATGATACCAAGGATTTTAGGTCGTAAGGAGATGAATAGAAGGATTAGAAATCAATGGAACGGTTTACGCTGCTAAGCTAAGTGTTTCCTAATAGTCATGTTAACGACTCATTTGTAATTAATTAGAAGCTAATTTGTATAATGTTAAACTTGTTGGAAATTACGATAAGATACAATTCTTTATCTGGATTCCAAGTTAAATATTTATCCAGAGGAAGGCATAGGCAACAAATTTAAAATCAATAATAACTATGGTATTGCAATTATATATAAACATTTTTATAAACTGAAAAAAAAAATCTTTATTCTCCAAATAAACCAAAAATATTCTCTGGGTAAAAAAATAACCTTATTTTCAACTTTCAATCTTTATTTAAACCTGTCAGTTTGGTGATGGCTATCAGTGAATTCGATGAGATATTAAAGATGCCCTTCAGCATTAGAGAGAACCCTGTGGAATTCCTAACTTTTTTTTTGGATTTAGTACAGGAGATTCTTCATCTAACTCTTCTTCAGCCTTATCTGCTTGTTGTATGGTGTATATACCTCATAAACCTTACCGTTTATGAGCTTGTTAGAAAGACCACGTTATTATTTGAGAAATCGTTTGTAGAGTTGACATGCGGTCAAAATGTTGCCTAAAATATATGGATTTTTGAAATATATAAATTGTTTGCTGTTTAGTATATCTCCGATAGGTAAGTCCAAATAGGTTCATTTTGTTATTGACCTGGATAAGTTTTTGGCTGGGTTCTATGGTTTACTCCTGCAACGTTTTTTTCATCCTCAAAATGTGTAACAATTTTTCACATTTAAAAAGTGTAATCTTTGACACGCTCTTACTCTGATAACGAGTTGCTCGGATCGAAAATTTGACAATTGGAATTTCTTATTAGAAATTAATTAGAAAATATTATCGTTATATAAAATTTGTCGCTAGCACTTATACTCCAGTCAATAAACACATTGTAGAGTGCATAGAATATGCGATAATTTTTGACTTCATAGCTTCGTTAGGAATAGTTAGAAGGTAAACATACTAAAAGTCCCCGCGGCTGGGGGGTGAGCTAACGGTGGGGGAGGAGAAGTTCCATTTTTTGGTTTTTAGATAGTATTTCGAAAACTGTAGACTCTAAAAAAATATGTTTCAAATAAACAAAAAATTTAATTTAATTTACTATAAAGTTGGCTATATATAAATTTGTCGTAATTCCAACCGCTTACGAGATATACGTTATTGAAAGTCGGTGATTTTCGGGAAAAAAAACAAACGTCACCTCACTTTTTGTCAAACTTTTGCTTATATTACGTTTCACAATCGTTTTGAAAAAACGTCTCAGCAAAAAACGTCAGATTCAAAATTGTAGAGGATTAAATTTACTTTAATTTCATATATACGTTTCTGATATTTGCTTTAAACGTTTAACAAAAAGTGAGGTAAAATTTTTTTTATTTCTAAAATTGTCGATTTTTAATAACGTATATCTCGAAAACCGTAGGAATTTCTACGATTACGTATATAATTAATTTTATAGGAAACTTAATGAGCTTTAATTTTGATCTGCTACATATTTTTCTATAGTCAACTGTTTTCGAGATATCATCGAAAAACCAAAAAAAAATGGAACTTCTCCACCCTCCCCCCACCGTTAGCTTACCCCCCTGGGCGGGGACTTTTAGTATGTTTACCTTCTAACTATTCCAAACGAAGCTATGAAGTCAAAAATGATCGCATATTCCATGCACTCTACAAAATGTTTATTGATTGGACTATTACTGTTTAGGAGCTTTATTGGTTCGAATGAAAAAAGTCACGTTTTGGTTCTATAATTATCTTGTGTAACATTTTTTCACTCATATTTTGTAATGTTTTTTTCCTTCCCGTGTTGCTCGGATCGAAAATTTCCAACAGTTTCCTTATCAGAAGCAGTAGATTATAGATAGACCCAGCTATAAAATATTGTTTTTTCCATTCAGAGAGAAATTGAGTTTCTTTTGTTGTAAAGTTGAATGTTTTGAGAAAAAAATATCATAAAAATCTTTAAGATTGAGTTTTCTTTTTTCTTTTTTTTCTAATTCTAAAGCCTATGTTATTCTCCAGAAAAATGTCTGGCTAAGGCAGAACAGTGTTTGTCTAAGGAATAATAAATTAAAATTGAAACGTTCATTTGAATACAAATTTTTAAATAAATGATGATTCAGAAAATGATATAATATCGTTTGAAGAATTTATCTATTTTATTATTACTAAAATTGTCAATTATCTTAAGTATAAGTGATGAAATGGTCAGGGGTGCAGACAGGTGAATGAAAAACTAAAAACTTTATATTAAAGTTGAATTTAAAATGAAAAACTTTATATTAGCGTGCTGACGTTTCGACCTGCCTTGCAGGTCTTCATTAGGGCTAAAATAACAAGAAATTGGATGTGACCAGGATAATAAAAACATTTAAAAAAATAAATTAATAAAAAAAATGTAAAAATGAAAAATAATAATGCAAAGTAAATTAGTCCACGAAAGAATGAATAGCTAGTGTTTGCATAATATCTGAAGATAATTGAATAATTGAATACAATATAATACAAAATAAAATATAATATAAATATTTTGTATTCAATTATCTTCAGATATTATGTAAACAATTAATTCTTTTGTGGACTAATTTACTTTTGGTTGTATTATTATTTTTCTTTTTAAATTTTTTTTATTAATTTATTTTTTTTTAAATGTTTGTATCATTTTGGTCACATCCAAGTTTTTGTTATTTTAGCCCTGATGAAGACACGTCGAACGTCGAAACGTCGGCACGCCAATATAAAGTTTTTCATTTAATAACTTGATATGTTTATTCACCTTACTGTACCCCTGACCATTTCATCACATATATTTAAGATAATTGTCAACAAAAGAATCCTCATTATCTTAAATATTTTTTGAAAATTCTTCATTTCATTCAGAGGTATGTTGAAGAAATAGAATGGGTACTTTTGTTAAATTAAAAAAAAAAAAGATGTTTGAAGTTACTCTAATCTCTTTAAACATAGTTATATTTTAAATGTTCGAATTTACCTCTTAAATAGTTAAAAGAAAAAACCGTTTCAAGTTAAAAGAAATAATAATCATCAAACAAAAAAGGAATGAGAAAAACCACCTCTTCTCCCTCACCGCCCTACACAAAAGGAACAATCGTGGAAAACAGTCACAAAGCAGTCACCTTTGTTGGTTAATGTTCTCCTACAGACCTCTGTGTGCTGTTTAGTTGTTTGTGAGGGCTATATGTGTTGAATTGATCCTTTTTTATATACTTATATACCATTTTGTTTTGTTCAAAAATTCGCATTTTGTTGTAGCTCCCGCAAAATTGATTGTATCTTTTGATTGACTTCAATCTATACTATTATATAAAAGGACAAGCCATTTTTCGTTTGTGATCAGTAACCACGAAAACTAATAAACTAATCAGTAACAAATTTTAGCTACATAGCCTTCATAGTTTAAGAAAGGTTTAGCAATAATAAAATTTAAATTTTTAAAACTAAATTGTTGTTAAAAAGGGATAAATAGGTGGTGCGCAGTGAAGTTTGAAAA